>CM074286.1:20304438-20409438 GCA_037194245.1 Opsariichthys bidens | reverse complement strand
ATAGATAGATAGATAGATAGATAGATAGATAGATAGATAGATAGACAGACAGATAGACAGATGATAGATAGATCGATAGATAGATGATAGATAGATAGATAGATAGATAGATAGATAGATAGATAGATAGATAGATAGATAGATAGATAGATAGATAGATAGATAGATAGATAGATTGATAGATACATAGATACATAGATACATAGATAGATAGATGATAGATAGATAGATATAGATAGATAGATACATAGATAGATAGATACATAGATAGATAGATAGATAGATAGATAGATAGATAGATAGATAGATAGATAGATAGATAGATAGATAATATAGATATAGATAGATAGATACATAGATAGATAGATAGATAGATAGATAGATAGATAGATAGATAGATAGATAGATACATACATACATACATACATACATACATACATACATAGATTGATTGATAGATAGATAGATAGATAGATAGATAGATAGATAGATAGATAGATAGATAGATAGATAGATAGATACATACATACATACATACATACATACATACATACATACATACATACATACATACATACATAGATTGATTGATAGATAGATAGATAGATAGATAGATAGATAGATAGATAGATAGATAGATAGATAGATAGATAGATAGATAGATAGATAGATAGATAGATAGATAGATAGATACATAAATACATACATACATAGATTGATGGATAGATAGATAGATAGATAGATAGATAGATAGATAGATAGATAGATAGATAGATAGATAGATAGATAGATAGATAGATAGATACATACATACATACATACATACATACATAGATTGATTGATAGATAGATAGATAGATAGATAGATAGATAGATAGATAGATAGATAGATAGATAGATACATACATACATACATACATACATACATACATACATACATACATACATACATACATACATACATACATACATAGATAGATAGATAGATAGATAGATAGATACATACATACATACATACATACATACATACATACATACATACATACATAGATTGATAGATAGATAGATACATACATACATACATACATACATACATACATACATACATACATACATAGATTGATTGATAGATAGATAGATAGATAGATAGATAGATAGATAGATAGATAGATAGATAGATAGATAGATAGATTGATTGATTGATTGATTGATTGATTCCCTAAATAGTGGATGTCCTCTAGTGAACTACATGAGGAATGGGTGAATGAAAATGAGCAATCAAATGCAGACATTGAATATCATAAATAACACACGCTGGACTTTATTTCACTAGAGACAATAACCTGAAGTAATGAAATCTGACTGTCCAGGTAAATAAAACTGCCTGTCTATTTTCAGTTCATCGCTGTCAGAGTGCTTCAATGGAAGAGCAGAGCATCCGCCTGAGTGCTTTTCTTCCACCCGAAAAGACGAGCAGTCCACTTAAGAGTTTCCTCCAGGACTGAACAACTGCAAAACAATTGCTCCGGCCCTTCACATAGATTACTGTACTTCAGAACAAATGACTGACTTGTCTGCTTTGGGGCTCGAGGGACTATGGAGGGTGGTAGGTGCAGGAACTGGGTGAAAGAATTGGCCTTTCAGTAGCCTCCTACAGAATGCGTGTCAGCGCACATGGTTCTGGAGACCCAACTGACTGCGGCTACTTGAGCCAGTGGCTTTGGAGTTAAATCCAGAGTCTAAGCCTTAGGCCAGCACAGAGAGGAGGCCAGAGCTTTGTAGTAGGATTTGTCAGAAGAACAATATAAGCACGAGTTTGTCCTTTGCTCTGCAGGCCCATGTGGGAGAGAACTAGAGTTTCAGGCCCACTTCAAGCTAAAAAGACTGCAATATTTAGGTCTCAATGTGCTAGATTCGCAGATATTACATTCTCTTATTTGTTGTGTGGGCATGTGTGGACATCATGGGGGTGTGCACGGCTCTTACGGATATACTGTATGTGTATAAATAAATCACTTGTGTATTATACTCTGCTAGAATGATTTTCTAAAAGTGAAAGAACTGCAAATCTTCTTGTTAAACAGACGTATTTTAAGTTTAAGCTGCATTTCATTTCATCCCTCATTTGATGGCCTTTCAGATGTGTTCTTGGAAAAGCGGGGCACAAGGTTTCAAGGTAAAACCACATTCAGAGGTTTCCATGCTCATATTAGACAAAGTCTGAGATCATTTCCCTGACAGCTTTCAAAGTAAGGTCACCTAAACAAAGTGCAGGAAGTGATGAGAGACGACATTTGGTATTTTCAAAATTATGTGCATTTGCTCGGCTAACTTGCACTGCAGATTTGCAAGATTTGCTGTTGCCATGGCATTTCACATGATGTCTAAATCTGTGTGTTGCCTTCCAAACTGCCTTCAAAGATCTCGACTGAGACTCAACCAATCCAGACAAAAAGTCTAAAAGAAATGTAAAGCATCAAAGGGAGCCCACCAGAACAGAAATTAGGAGGAAAACTTAAATTTACAATTTAGGTTTGTCTATGGGGAAAACACACCGGATCTGTCAGAGCATTTGAGATCAGAAACCGCAAAGCTCTGCGGTGGTTCACACATGGTGTAGATTTCGGTTCTGTGCCTTGGGGCTTTCCACACTCCATCAAAATGAAAGATTGAATGCCATCTCCCACAGGAGCACAGCAGCCACAGTGCCACATTCAACGCTTAAATGATTGCAAATACTAAGATAAACAGTGTACCTCACATAAATCTAAACATAAAAATGTCACTTGCACTAAATACCATGTGTTTTGGACTTATCGGCTGAATTTGGACTCGCATAGCATTTTGTCTGCTTCATTTATGGAAAGCCGAAACTTCAAGCAAATAAGCAGCAGTGCAGTTGCTTCTGCATATATTTTCACAGATATAAATGATCACTTCTCTTTTTTTGACCACTCGGCCATCCTGTTTGGCCTTTTTTTACTGCAACAGACCCTCACATTTGAACTCATCCATCTTAGCAGTAATTTCAATTGCTCAATTTGTGCTTTAACATCAACATGAAAGTCTCATTTCTACTACCAGGAGTGGGGTTTGAACCCATGAACAGTCTCTAACTACTAAATTTACCCATCTACGCTGTTCAAATGGTTAATCATCAAATTAAAAGCCTAATTTCTATTACCAGGAGTGGGGTTTGAACCCACAAGGACATTTGCCCGTTGGACTCAAGACTCTCACATTTAAACCCATCTATGCTATAATTGCAAATGCTAAATCATCATCAAGTAAAAAGCCTCATTTCTATTACCAGGAGTGGGGTTTGAACCAATGAGGAATGAACCCTAGAAACATTGAACCCTGGCAGGTTTCAATGACTAGTGTGGTCAGAAATTGTATTGTGCATTTATGCATTTCTCCTTTGTTACCAGGACTGGGGTTTGAACCCATGAACAGACTCTCACATTTAAATTTACCCATCTACGCTGTTCAAATGGTTAATCATCAAATTAAAAGCCTCATTTTTATTACCAGGAGTGGGGTTTGAACCCACGAGGACATTCATCCATTGGATCTTAAGTCCAACGCCTTAACCACTCGGCCATCCTGATAGAGAAAATTTTTTAATTGCAACAGACACTCGAATTCTAACTTAAAAGCCTTTTATCCATTTCTCTTTTGTTACCAGGAGTGGGGTTGAAACCCACAAGGACATTTGCCCATTGGACTTTAAGTCCAACTCCTTGACGACTCAGACATCCTGGTCGGAACAAACCAATTTTAATTGCAACAGACCCTCACATTTAAACACATCTATGTTGTAATTTCAAATGCTTAACTGCTCAAATGCTACCTAGTTAAGTTGTGAACTAACCTATCCTCACAGAGACAGCAGGCATTTGTCCATCAGATCTTAAGTCCAAAGCAATAACCACTACGCCATCCTGGTATAACCAGGCATAAACTGGTTTCAATGATTCGTGCAGTCAGAAATTGTATTCTGCAATAATGCTAAACTATTATGCATTATCCAATTGCCTTTTGTCCATTGGATCTTACTTCCAGAGCCTTAACTACTTTGTCATGCATACACAATTTTTCTGTATTTATTTGTAACAAAGCAGATACAAAGCAGATTGTGTGACTCATTTTGCATTTATAAAACACTATTTTGTGACCAGGAGTTGGGCTCAAACCGACAAAGATATTTGTCCACTAGAGTTTAAGTCCAACGCCTTAACCACTCGGCCATCCTGATAGGGAAAATTTTTAATTGCAACAGACACTCGAATTCTAACTTAAAAGCCTTTTCTCCATTTCTCCTTTGTTACCAGGAGTGGGGTTGAAACCCACAAGGACATTTGCCCATTGGACTTTAAGTCCAACTCCTTGACGACTCAGACATCCTGGTCGGAACAAACCAATTTTAATTGCAACAGACCCTCACATTTGAACACATCTATGTTGTAATTTCAAATGCTTAACTGCTCAAATGCTACCTAGTTAAGTTGTGAACTAACCTATCCTCACAGAGACAGCAGGCATTTGTCCATTAGATCTTAAGTCCAAAGCAATAACCACTACGCCATCCTGGTATAACCAGGCATAAACTGGTTTCAATGATTCGTGCAGTCAGAAATTGTATTCTGCAATAATGCTAAACTATTATGCATTATCCAATTGCCTTTTGTCCATTGGATCTTACTTCCAGAGCCTTAACTACTTTGTCATGCATACACAATTTTTCTGTATTTATTTGTAACAAAGCAGATACAAAGCAGATTGTGTGACTCATTTTGCATTTATAAAACACTATTTTGTGACCAGGAGTTGGGCTCAAACCGACAAAGATATTTGTCCACTAGAGTTTAAGGCCAACACCTTAACTACTCTGCCATCCTGATAAACTCTGAACACCTCTGCAGTCAGATTAACATCTCATATCTGTGCTTCATTGTTAAAAATGTGTCAGTTGGATTGTTTTAAAAAAATGAATAGAGATTTGAGTGGATTCAAACTTATATCACCAGCAAATTAGCACCAGCATTGAATATATGCATTTGTGAATATGTGTGAAAACAAGTTGCAGAACGGATGTTGACATCCTTGTGATGAGTGAGAAGTAGCCTTGATCGATGAAGCAGCAGACACCTAGTTAAAACTCACCAGTTAACCGAGCTCACCAAACAAACTTAACACCAATCCAGTCCGTTTAATTTCTCTATTACAGCGAGAGTCACGAGCAGATGTACTCTTGTGAGCCCCTGTGAGCCTCACAACTCAGCTTTCGAAAGAACAAACTGTTAAACTTGCCTAAGTGACACATACTATAGTGTCAGTGAACAAGTCAGTTAAGCCATTTATAAGGGACTCCCACACCCGATTATTAAAAGACCGTGGTTTCATTGAGCTGTGCTCAATCAGTCTGCCTTTGAAGCTTAGGGGAAGGAATCTTGCTATTGATCTAAAAATCAAACTGTTCTCACATGAACACTGAGAGAAAGCACTGCTCAATCACCCACTGACAAAGTGTGGAAGAAAATCCTTCATTCATGTCCTAAGAAAACTATAACAACTCATTTAATGAATAAAAACTATAGCTACAGCAGTTCACAATCCTCTTTTAAAGAGGTAACTAACCATTATATTATGTTGAATGCTCTTAGCAGTAGTGCAACATCTGATGTTATCGTGAGGCATTTCTTATTTCATAGTTTTGCAAAGAATCCTTTTCTTAAGAAGAACTGTTTTATATGCACTATATGATTCTTTAAAATGTCTCAAACTTCTTTAAAACTTCAAATTGAGTTCTGGGTACTTTAAGTTCAATGGTGTCACTTTAACCACTCAGCCATCCTTGTTTTATAATGACTCGAGCTGTCAGAAAATGTACTCTCCATTTATTTTTAACCGATAAAAACAGTTTCTAGAAGCGTGTCAGAGAAAAAGGACACTTATTTTTAAGAGGTATAAATGTCTTTTTACATAAAAAAAAAAATACACCTGACTTCATATTATTGGATAGGGAATCATATTTGGGGTCCTTGAAGTAAAAAGTTGAAATCCCAACATAGATGGTTTCAGTGATGAAGTTCTGTGGGGAGAAAGTGGGAACAGGGTCATAACACTTTCCAGTTGCTTGTGATAATGGAAGAGGCGTATCCATCATTTCAAAAGTGAGGGAACCGAGATGTTCGGTGTAATTTAATACCAATTTTTATCTGACCTTTGTCTAATTATTCATTTTTTGCTTTTAATTTAATGTCTTGCTTTTAATTTGAAATCATTTTGATTTTATTAAGAAATCAAATACACTGCTGAACAATATCTACTATTTTTTCCCAATGTTTTATGACAATTTTATAATTGGTTTATGTACTACAAAACACTTGTCCATTAAGTCCTCATGGAATTTATACAATGTAAAAAAAAAGAAAAAAGATCACAGATCACTATCAAAAGTTTGGATATATTACAATTGTAATTGTACGATTGAAATATGTCTCTTCTCCTCATCAAGGCATTATTTTATATTTGGATTCATCTAATCAACAAGTGCAGTAAAAACGGTAATACTGTGAAATAGAATTACGATCTAAAATAGCTGTTATCTATGTGAATATATTGTAAAATATACAATATGTGGTCAAAGCTGAATTTTCAGCATCATAGTCTTCAGACTCTTAAATCATCTTATATGCTGATTTGCTGCTCAAGAAACATCTGATTATTATAAATGTTGAAAACAGTGGTGCTGCCTCATATTTTTGTGGGAACCATGACACCATTCAAACATTTGTGGGAAGATTAAAAAAGAAAGAAAAAAGTTTATTCATCTTCAGCAAAGCTGAATTACTTCTATGAAACCGTTTTGGACATTCTGAGAGAGAACGCCCTCTGGCGTCCAGTATGAATGGAAATTCAAGAGTGAGCGCTCATGATGTTCAGAATAATGTTCAGATGTTTAAATAAAAATGTATGCACATTGGCCTTTATGAAACACACTTGCCAGAAAAAAGTACGAGGGATGAATTTATATTATAAAATATATATAAAAAGTATATTTAAAGTATAAAAAAACTGTGTGTGCGTGTGTGTGTGTATGTACTTGTATTCCTTACATTGGGACCAAATGTCCCCACAACGTAAGTAAACCTTTTGTTGGTCCCCATGAGGAAACAAGCTTATAAATCATACAGAATGATCTTTTTTGCATTTACATTTACATTTAGTCATTTAGCAGACGCTTTTATCCAAAGCGACTTACAAGTGAGGAAAACAAACAAGCGATTCTTCATGAATTGGCAAATAACACAGGAAGTGCTCACAATACAAGTTTCATACATTGCTCAGTACCATAAGCTAGAGTAGGAAGGGAAAAGGAAGGAAAGGGGGTTTTTTTGTTTTTGTTTTTTTTTTATGAGGGGATCAAGTGTTCACGGAAGAGATGAGTTTTCAGCTGTCTCTTGAATATTGCCAGGGATTCTGCGTTCCTGATGAAGGTAGGGAGATCATTCCACCAGCAGGGAGCAGTGAAGGAGAATGTTCTGGAGAGAGATTTTGTGCCTCTCTGTGACGGTACCACACAAGCCTACGCTCCTTTAGTGATCGCAGGCTTTATTTATTTTTTTGAAAATCTAAAATAGCAGATCTAAAATAGCAGAACATTTTCTGTGATGGGTAGGTTTAGTGTAGGGGGACAGAACATACAGTTTGTACAGTATAAAAACCATTACGCCTATGGAAAGTCCCCATAAAACATGAAAACACAACGTGTGTGTGTGCGAAGTTCTAAAAGACAATTCCGAATATTTTCAGAATAACCGTGAGCGTGGAAAGTTCGCCATCAGCCCTTTTTAAATATCAAATTTTGTACTTAACTTCCAATATCTTTTGATGCTGTCCAATAAGCTACTGTACTACACTTTCAAAGACATGTATAGGTTAAAATGTGATGTTGAAAGCGTGATGAAGCGTTTCTTCTCTCCCCTGCTTCACCTCTGTGAGCGTCGTGTCCGAGCTGAAACTCTGTCCTGTTTACCCAGCACTTTTTCCTCTGGAGACGGATCAATAGAAAGGCTTCATCATCCCGCTCATCAGAGACAGACACCGCTAATGAGGTTCAGAACAGCTGACTGCTCGCTTTCCACTGGGCAGGAAGGACCTTAGGGGCACGGAGGGTCACATCGCAACTGAGATCCAGTGAGGAGTAGCGACCACCTTAAAGTCAATGCATTGACATTCATTACCAAATTTTACTTTCGTGAACTCGGCTAATGTACTCAGAAATGCATAACATTTATCAATAATCCCTCAAATAAGTGCATTAATAGGTTTAGTTTTGAGATGGAGGCAGAATGTTTTATGCGTTTTCATATTTTTAACATTTGTATTTCTATTCTACCAACAACCATTTTTGTATTACGTGTTCCTCTGATGTAAACAAAGCACATTCTTTTAATGGTGAATAAGGTTGTAATTTGTTCTAGAGCTAATTATCTGGCGACATGATTGGCCAAACTAAGCCTACTCTTGCAAATGGCAGGCGAGAGAACATATATCAATTTCAATATGGCCAAGTTTGATAAGAAATTGTATACAGTTGGATTGATGTGTTTAACAATGTGAGGAAAAAACATGCTTCAGCCGCCAGAAGACATGAGGAAATACAGCGTGTTCTCATGGTGCTTTACAAATCACTACTGCCACCACGAGGTGGGGGAAAGTGCACGATATTTCATTTAGGCTGGGTTTTACAAATTCACACCAGCAGTTATTTCTAACTTAAGCACAACCTTGCCCCATGAATATTCGGTTTTACACAATTATGCAAGCAAGAAATTTATATAAACATTAAGCGAATTAACCCAAAATTATTTCCAGTTTAGATTTGTGTATTACTGTTTGGACAAATTGCATGATTTTTTTTTTTTTTTGTACAAACCTTAAGTTTGATAAACGATGCACTTATTCTATAACTACTGGTAAGATCAAGTCAAAATTTGACCCGCTGCTCAATAGTAGAACGGCAAACAAACTTACAAGAACTGAATGGAAAAGAAACCATAAGAATAAATAAACCGTTTCATTTGAATGCAACACTACTTAGTACATCAGTTTAATTGAGTCATAATACTGAAAAGCATTCAAAGTGTCGTCACTGCATCAAATGATGCTAAAATTAAGTAAATAAACCTTTAAAATACATGTGTGAGAAAATGAAAAACCGAGAAGAGAATCATGAAGAGAAAATTGTCTTTAATATTTTCCCCCCATGTTAATGAATGACTTATACAAAAAAAAAAAAAAAAAAAAAAGACAACTTTGCTCCAACAAGAAAAAGAACCTCACTGTAAGATACTACCAGAATGGATGCTTCATATTCACTGAATGTTTAGTCACGGTAGTATGGCATCACATAACATAAGTCAGTGGCTATATAACAGGAACTGGAAAGGCCGTGGTGGATCAACACAAGAAGCACATTTCAGCATTACTTCTGTCAGATAATGTGGAAGTTCTGATATAGCACGAAATCAATATATTTAGAGTGATGGCTCATAAAAGTTTATAAATCTTAAAAATTCCAGGATACACTGAAATAACCAGTTGCCAGACAAAACTAAAAAGGAAAAAGAAAACTGGGAGATGGAGACTTCAAAAATGTAAAACCTACAAGAACAGGAAAACTGTACCTCCAAAAAAAAAAAAAAAAAAAAACTAGGGTAACCACACAACGGCCTTGAAGAAATTATATCTCAACGTCGTTCCTTTCGATCAGACTTCCGGTCTCTCTCGCTTCTTGAGGACCTTCTCCCTGATCTGCTTCCTTCTGGACTCCTCTTCCTGTCAGATTTAGGGTTCTTGTCTTTGGACCCCTTGCTTTCCCGTCCAGTCCCTTTGGAGGACTTGTGTCCCCTCTCGCTGCCGCTCTTCCTACGCTCCCTGTCCGATGGTCTCCGGCGGCGTTTGTGGTCTCGGCCGTCTCTATCTCTGCCACGGCTGCGGGAGCGTGAACTGGAAGACGATGAGGAGGAGCCAGAAGAACTGCTGCTGGAGCCACTAGAAGAGGAGCTGGATCCACTGGAGGAGGAGCTTGAAGAGGAACTGGAAGAGGAGCTGCTGCTACTTCGGCTCTTGCTCCTTTTTTTCCCCGGACTTTGGCGCGTCCACGAGCATCATCGGCCTCCTCGCCAGCTTCCTTTGTGTCCGCTTTGGCTCCTTGCGGTTGGACTGATGATTCTTGGCTCTGCTCTTGAGAGGGGACTTCTGGGACCGGTTCAAGCTGTGGCTGTTGGGTCTCGGGCGCAGCGTCATCTTGTTTGTTGTCATGTTCGGTCACACCAGGGGTTGGGACGTCTAGTTGAGGCTCTTTACACTTCTCAGGCTGTGTTTCCATCTGGCTTTCTGGGGTTTGCTGAGAGTCCATTACGACATCCTGCTGAATCTCATTCTCCGTCTCCTGCTCTTCCTCCCCTTTCACATTACCTACCTCCTCAACTATGGCTTCTGGACTCTCAACCTGCAACTTACTCTCAGCCTCCCTCACAACTTCTGTGACCTCCATCTGCTCTTCCTCGTCTTCCTTAACCGCTCCCACATCCTCCTCGTCCTCCTCATCTTCCTCTGCCTTCCTCTCACTCTCCTCATGTTTATCGTTCTCCTCGGCCTGCTCCTTCTCCCCCTCCCTCTCCCTAATCTCTGAGCTCTCCTCTCCTTCCTCCTCCACTACATCTTCCTCCTCATCCTCAATCTCGACATCATGCCTGTTACCTGACCGCCCTACTCCAGTCTTACCCTCCTCTTGATCTTCTTTCTTCGTCTCTTCAGCCCGACGGCTATCCTCCATTTGTCTGTCACCTGTCCTCTGGGACTGACGCCTTGGCCGAGCCTCCATTTTGTTGAGTTGCTCAGCAAAGGCTTCACGTCTCTCATCAAACACACCTGGAAAGTTGACAAAAATAGCCATTAGATTTTCAAATTAACATCTATTTTAAACGGACAACATAAAAGATGAGGAAGTAGTATTTCAAGTGACTGAAGTTATTTTTAAAACACCTTTTTAGCATCATTAATTCATTCGAAATGGTCTTGTGGGATTATTAGAGTCTAATAGTCCGTATAGTCTCTTAAAATCACAACTGCATGCATTACACAAGAATTAGCAAAATGGTGTTTGAAACCATTTTAGATGGAATATAGCATGTTGCACTACTGTACGTCAACTATGTTCAGTGAAAAATACTGTAGAAAACATGCTTTGAATCATTTTAGACCTTGTTTTAGTTCTTAAATGCTTTAAAGCAGGGGTGTTCAGACTCAATCCTGGAGGGCCACAGTCCCGCAGAGTTTCGCTCCAAAACACCTGCCTTAGTTTCTAGTACGCCTAGTTAGACCTTGATTACCTGTGTTTAATTGGGGTTGGAGCTAAACTCTGCAGGACAGTGGCCCTCCAGGACCAAGTAGGGACACCCCTGCTTTAAAGCTACTTACTTAAATGTCTGTTTCAGTGCAATGAACATTAGGTAAAAAGTAAATACCAGGTGTAAACAGGGTCTAAAATATAAGTTGTGAAAATAAAGAAAGAAAAAACACCATTTAATTTTTTCTGAGACTCATCCAGGAGCTTTTGAGTAGCGGAGCACATTCGCCCAGGCAGGTAGAAGATCGGGGGCTTGGTCTTCGTGCGAATGAACTTGATGAGCTTAGTATTATGTGCATTCCACTCTTCTTGCTGAAATAACAAGAGAACAAAAACACATGTATGGAAAAGTCAGAACAAGGCCACTATCGAAAAGCATACAATAAAAGAGCCCTGCAGCTGAGAGACATACCAGTTGAGCGAGCTCCACTTTGTGCTCCAGAAGTCGCAGCTCCGTTTGTTTGGCACGTCTCTCTTCAAAGAGTTCTCTCCTTTCACTCTCAACTTTTTTACGCTCTTGTTCTGCCTGCACTTCCAATTTCTGCTCAATTTCTTGGCGTCTTTTTAACTGGAGGGGAAAAAGAAAGTTTTCAAATTAAAGCAGCACTTTTGTTTGTTTAAGATGTTGTTGACCTAGTGTTGTGTGCAATTCACTGACGATCATCATGAACTGAATACAAATAAAGGGGGGTGGACAAAATCATTCAAGGCCATGGATGGGCAAACTTGGTCCTGGTGGGTGTCCTGCAGATTTAGCTCAAACCCTAAATCAAACAGAGCTAAACCAGTTAATCAATGCCTTAATGATTACCGGAAGGCTACAGGCAAGTTAATTGGATCGGACAGTGGCCCTCCAGGACAGAGTTTACCTACCCCTGTTCTAAATAAATGTTTTAGAAAATAACCTCAAAAAGGAACCCAAAATATAGGATACACAAATAAAAAAATAAAGTCAAGTACAAAATTCATAGCATATGAATACCCGCTCTGTGGACACAGTAGACTCCTGTTTAAACTTCTGCAACGTTCCCATCAACAGACCAAACATGCGCCGGTTTCTGAATGAGATAAAAGAGTCATTTTTAATTAAAACCAAGAAAATTTGCACAGGAAAAACAAGGAAATAAGACCAGTTTTGCAGACATTCGCCAAAACAAAAGCAGTACCTCTGCTTTCCTCTCTCGTCCATGGTCTGATCTTGGATAAGATCTCGGCGAGTACGTTCTTTGGAGGTAGCAACCACAGATGACTGCAACGCTGGCTATAGATGGAAAACAAAGGCAAGATTAAAAAAATAAGGGGACAAATCTACATGGGTGAGTTGGAGGGGGCCAAATGTGGTTTACATACTTTTTTGACATCGTCATCATCCTCAGCGTCGCTGTCATGGCGTGAATCTCTCCTGGCTCGCTGATCCCCTGCCAGCCTAGTTTGAAAGTTGTACAAGTTGTAAATACATGTGGAAACCTGCAAACATGAACTTATTTCACAACCTATCCAATATGGCGAGAGATAACTCACCTCAAGAGTGCCCCATCGATGTCTCTCTGTTTGGCTGGGGGTCCTCCACCGCTATCTGAGAGTCCACGCCTGAGAAGGGTTAAAAAATTAGGGACAAATCGAACAAGCACTGACAGGGCACCAGACTAAATTGGTTAAAGTTGATTTAATCATAACTACTACAGTTTTATATTAATAAGTATAATTTAAATTAATAATTTATATTAATATTATATTTGTTTAGTTACTTGTTTTTTATATTGGAAATTCGACAATAAAGCACTCGACTTGAATTGAGATGCAGATAAAATTCTTAACACTTTACAATGAGTTTCATTAGTTAACATGAACTAATAATGAACTGCACTAACACAGAATTTATTCATCTTTGTTCATGTCAATTTCTACTAAAACATTAATCTTGTTAACACGAGTTAATGCGCTCTGAACTAACATGAATAACTGTATAACCATTAACATTAACGAAGATTAGTAAATACAGCAACAAATGTATTGCTCATGGTTAGATTATGTTAGTTATTACGTTCGTGTTTAAGTAATAAACCTTAAATGTAAAGCATTACCCCTTTTATTGCAGGAAAAATTTATATATTCCACACTTCCTCAAAAGGAGCGCTATTTAGCCGCTTTCTGCTTAACTCAATCCTTGTTTGTTGGCTTTGTAGTATTATTTTTCCTAAATCTTTACATTTTTAGTTTTACAAATCAAAAAACTTAAAATTGGATATTATTAAGAGCTTTGAAGTGCTGGGAAAAAGTGAGTTCAAGTTAAAGTCTTTGAAAAGTGCTTGAATTTCACTCACTCATACAAAACCTGAGACGAATAATGTATAAAAAAAAAATTGACCATGTCATAATACCATGGATCCAGTTAGTGTTATAATAAATCTATGGTGAATGTTGATTTGTGGATTGGAAAGTCTTAACGTTTTCGTCCATGGTACAACCTTTCTCCTGGTTTCCACATCAGCTTTGTTTGAGCTGATAGTTTAAAACTGAATTCTGCACTGATTTTGAATGCTTCTCACTATATCTTACAGCAATGTCATTATTTACTGCAGGGAATTTGAATGTTTTCTCACTGGACATCCCAATGCTGTGTAATAACAGTGTTGTTGGGCAATGTGGTGGTTGGACCAGTGCAATCTAACAAAGTGTAGTAACGCCAGCAAGAAAAAAAGTAGACTGCAACAAAAAGTTTGCATTTTTCGAGAGTCCTGACTTATAACAAGTATGTGCCTAGAAAAAAAAAATTCTTACCTCAGCAAATTGATTCCACGACCCCTACCTCCACCTGGGCCTGTGATGGTCAGTCTCCTATTTTGACCCGGTCTGGAAAAGGCAAAAGTTAAGACATGGTTAACAAACCGTGCAACTGCTTGCTCAGCAACACACAAGCTTAATCGCATAATCTAGGTTAGTGGATATTAACTTCCGTTCTAAAAGGTCATAGGTTAGAAGTTATAATTGCATTTACTGCTGTCTGTTGTTTGTCAAAGAATGTGCACTGCTTTTGCTGCAGCAACTCAAATCATACTGTGCCACAAATTCATCTCATTCAGAACAAAGAATCCAAATCAAACCATCAGCAAGGGTTTGTTCACCCAAGAATGAAAGTTGTTATTTATTAGTCGCTCTACACCGGTAAGACCTTCGTTCATCTTCAGAACACAAATTAAGATATTTTTGATGAAATCCAATGGCTCAGTGAGGCCTCTATTGGCAGCAAAACAATTAACACTTTCAAATGCGCAGAAAGGAACTAAAAACATTTAAAAACACTTCATGCACAGTGGTTCAAACTTATAAGCGACGAGACTACTTTCAAAAACATCTAGTGATGGACGATTTCAAAACACCGCTTCGAAGCTCTACGAATCCTTTGCTCCAGATCAGGAGGTTGGGAGGACCAAACTCACGTGACTTCAGTAAACGAGGATTCATTACGTCGTAAGGGATTCGAAATTTCAATATTTCACATGACTTTGGCAGTTTGATACGCGACCCGGACCACTGATTCGAAACAACCAGCCATCAAGATTTTATCAAAAAGATCTTAATTTGCGTTCCGAAGACGAACGAAGGTCTTGCGTGTGCAGAACAACATGAGGCTGAGTGATTAATGACAGAAATTTCATTTTTGGGTGAACTAACCCTTTAAAGGTTAAAATATTAAAACAAGAATTAGACCGATCACAATGTATATTTAAATTATCAGTTGAATAAGCCAAACATGTCATTTCAAAACCCACTAAATAAATATGAGTTTTGTAACCTTTAAGCCTCAAAGCCAGTCTACACTAGCCTATCATGTTGGTATAGTTAAAAAAAAAGGAAAAATTTAATAGATACACAATAAAACAGTGTACACTGAGCAAAATTGCAACTAATGTTAAAGGAAAATTCCCATTGATTTTCTTGATAGGAAAAATGATTTTGAACAATAGCTTGTAAACCTTTAAAGAAAAGACCTACTGTGGTCCACAAGGTTGTTAATAAATTAATCAACAACAAAAAAAAAACACTAAGAAAATAAATGGAATCTTCTGGAACCAAAGCCGCTGGGAAAAAGAAAGTGGGCGGGCACCGTTGAAATGTATTGATGACTCATCTCGTACGACATAGATGTGCGTCCAATCAAACACACTCCAGTAAGAATGATTGATGATCATTACTACGACCTTAATACACGCAACAAATCATGTTCAAGACTGCGTCGTAAATAAAGCCTACGGACGGATATAAAGAAAACCCAACAAGTTCTCCCTTGTCCTGTCCAACATACCGGTTCAAAAAGTAAATGAATAAGCTAAATAAACATGCGCTCTAGAGGACATTGTTGTTGCGTTTGCATGATAACCAATTACGACACTGATTTGGGTCTCTGAATATTTGGATGAGAAAACCAAAACATGAAACACTTCCCATTCAAACAACAAAGCAGGAAGTCCATGGAGGACTAAAGCACAACCTTCACAAGTAGTTAAACAGATTCTTTTTCGGAGAGAACCTTACTCTTAAATTAATTAACATGCTACTAATGTTAGATTATTCCAGCCTTCATTATACAGAGTGGGTTTTAATAATGCGTATCATGCTGCTTTCAATCTGCTGCTAGCTCTCCAGCACACTTATTTATGGGAGCCGTGTGCTTTAGACAGCTGTGAGATATCAAAGCACAAACATAAAGACGAATCCGTGTAGCGTGTCGATGATTTAATCGCTGAAATTACACATGTGGTACTTTAGCTTGTGCGCTAGCTGCAGTCTTAGCTTGCTAACAGGCCCTGGCTTATTTTCCATCAAATAAACGTTACTGATTAAAACACTTCTATCAAGTAATACCTTAATTCACTCGGATCTCTGCCGGTTAGTTTTCGAATATTTTCGTCAACGCTCTTTAAGCTCTCCTTTGCTTTTTCCAGCTGGTCTTGTAAACTTCGCACGACGACCGCCATCTTGCTCTTCGTTTTCCAGCAGCGCGTGGAACGCCGTGCGCGCGCTCGATTCAATGAAGTAGAGTTGCTCTGGTCACATGGGCGGTCCTGCACGTAGAAACCCCCCCCCCCCCCCCCCCCCCCCCCCACACACACACACACACACACACACACACACACACACGTGGCGCGCAAGAACCGCCCCTGTGATTGACAGCTTCAGTGTCGAGATGGTTACCGAAGATCATGAGAAGAATTAATGAATTAATCAGTGTCAGACTTTACCGGCTGATGCAAATATGTTTATATGTCTCAAATAGATATTTTTTACCCTTCACGGCATATCAGATTTTCAATTTTTTTTTGATAACACATTGACAAACATTCCTAAATTTTTCAAAAATGAAAAATTATTCAAAATATGCAACCCCAAAAAGCTATTAACTTTATTACTTTGTTTACTTATTTTGACCAAGCGGTTTTTTTGCTTTGTTAAAAAAAAAAAAAAAATATATATATATATATATATATATATATATATATATATATATATATATATATATATATGTATATATATATATATATATGTATATATATATATATATATATATATGTATATATATATATATATATATATATATATATATATATATATATATATATATATTAGCTGCGTCCGAAAACTGGAATGCTTCCTTCAGACACATTTCAAGGTAGGAAGGCATCAAAGCACGACCAAACCCAATGTTAGCTTCACTTTCTGTCTCCTGAAATCCCTTCATCTGCTCGATTTTTGAAAGCAGCATAGATGTATCCTTCACTGCCTTTGTTATCCCACAAGTATGTGCTTTGCATTTTGTGTCAGTTGAGCTAGAAAAATAAAGATGGCGTCCGACAGTTCCTGGTCATTTTGTATGTAACGTTAAATGTAAGCTTTTCACCAACACTTTCCACATTTGATGTAATTTCTAGCGAGAAATTACCACTGTAGTAATTAAATTGTTTAGTTCTCACTAAACAAGAGCTCTCGCTATTTTGCTTTAGTTCATTAAACTGCTACGCTGCCTCAGTTTCGTGAAGTGCCTTCACTCTGACATTGCCCGATAAGGCAGAAGATCAGCGGCCTAGGTTTCGGAGGCAGCCTTGTCTCTTCATCGTGCACACACTTCTATGACATTATCTTTTTATTTATATTCACTCATTTTAAATAAATGCTAATTATGTGAAAAAAATTGGGACGTTTTTTAAATGAATAAAATGCAAACTAAAAGACTTTCAAATCACATGAGCCAATACTTTATTCCCAATAGAACATAGATAACATCACAAATGTTTAATCGCAGAAACTTGACCTCATTTCAAATTCAATGCCTGCTACAGGTCTCAAAATTTGACGTAGGGCAGCAAATGGCTGAAAAAGCAAGGACTTTTGAAAGGATTCAGCTGGGAGAACATCTAGCAAATATATCAGGCCTGTAACATGATTAGGGATCTTAAAGTGGCAGAGTCTCTCAGAAATAAATGCTAATAAAAGGCTCTCCAATCTGTGAGAGTGCATAAAAAAAATTGTGGAATACTTTAAAAACAATGTTCCTCAACGTCAAAATAGTGAAGGCTTTGGATATCTCATCATCTACAGCGCTTGACCTTAAAATATTCAGAGAAACTGGAGAAATCTTTGAGTGTAAGGGACAAGGCCAAAGACCTTTATTGACCTTTAAGACCTCAATGACATTACTAAATGGACCTAGGAATACTTCCAGAAACCACTGTCGGTAAAGACAATCCGCCATGCCATCTGCAGATGCCAACTAAAGCTCTATCATGTAAAAACGAAGCCATACTAGAACATGGTCCAGAAGCACCATTGTGTCCTGTGGGCTAAGGCACATTTAAAATGGACCGTTTCAAAGGGGAAAAGTGTTCTATGGTCCAATGAATCCAAATTTGACATTCTTGTTGGAAATCAAGGATGCCATGTCTCCCAGGCTAAAGAGGAGACCTTGCAGCGTGTTACCAGCGTTCTGTTCAAATGCCAGCATATGTGATGGCATGGAGGTGTATAAATGCATACGGTATGGGCATCTTGCATGTTATGGAAGGCACTATGAATGCTGAAAGGTGTGTATATAAAGGTTTCAGAGCAACATATGCTTCCCTCCAGACAAAGTCCATTTCAGCGAAGACCTTGTGTATTTCAGCAGGCCTATGCAAAACCACATACTGCAGCTATTACAACAGCATGGCTTCGTCGTAGAAGAGTCCGGATGCTAAATTGGCCAGCCTGCAGTCCAGATCTTTAGCCTATAGAGAACATTTGGCACATCATTATACCAAAATACGTCAACCACAAACTCTTCAGCAGCTGGAAACTTGTATCAGGCAAGAATGTGACCAAATTCCAACACCGAAACTCATAACCTTGATGCCCAGATGTCGTCAAACTGTTTTGAAGAGATGCTACACCATGGTAAACACGCCCCCATCCCAACTATTTTGAGGCCTCTAGCAAGCATTTTCAAATGAGCTCATTTTGTGCCAAAAATTGTAATTTCTCAGTTCAAACATGCTATCTGTTCTATTGTGAATAAAATATTGGCTCATGTGATTTGAGAGTCTTTATTTTATTCAAATTAAAAAAAAAAAAAAAAACATTTCTGGAATTCGGGTTGTAGAACCATTCTGAAGGTTTCTAATACTTTTTGAAAAATCTAATTTTTAATGAGTTAACCTTAACAATTTTGGCTGAAACTACCATAAGTCATTTCATTTAATTATTTAGCAGACGCTTTTATCCAAAGCGACTTACAACGGGAGCAATTATGGGTCAGGTGTCTTGCTCAAGGGCACTTTAGTCATGGTATTGAAGGTGGAGAGAAGTGCTGTTCATTCACAATCCCCACTTTCAATTCCTGTCGGTGTGGGAATCGAACCGGCAACCTTCAGATTACCTACCTATAAGTATCTTTTGCAAGGACCATTTTTCATTTTCATAAAATTTTCAATAAAGATTCTCATTAATAAATCTGACAAGGTCTTACAACACCATGACAATGAAATACCACAAAGCCAAAGATGCGTTATGTCAAAGTTTTATTTAACAATTCAAATGATTCAAAATGAGTCATTTGTAGTTGTAACAGATCTACTTTAAAATCACTTGAAACCCAATGATATTTGGCAAAATATTGTACAGAGTCTTTATATTCGACAAAATCTCCTCTCGAGTATCTCTCATAGTTCCTCCAATTCACATGAATTTTCTTCACAAAGGCTCCTCCATCTGTTTCTCAGTCTTTGTCAGCCAAATCATTTTGCTCAAAATACCTTTAACAGAAAGAATTGTGATTATACTTCATAGGAACACCTGCACATATTTCAGGGAACACTAAATCTGACTATAACAGCACATGTCATTTTACCTGGCAACAATGCAAATCATCAAGTTAAGAGCTGACAAACGATCGTCATCTTTGCTCTCCTGGAAGAGAGAGAAAAAATTGTCTATTTTAGACAACCTATTTTAGGCTGTCAACAAATAAGTCACTTGTGCAACTGCAGCAGAAGCAGTGGAGAAAATAATGATACTTCAGCTTTTAATTCATAGCAAACCAAAAGGTGTTTACCAGATTGGCTCGCACTGTCGAGCAGCGTCTTGCCAACTGTCTGATAAGGGAATGTGCTTCAGGAAGCAGCGGCTTCTCAAGGCACGCTAGCAATGCATATAGCCATCTGCCCTGTGACGATAAATGATATAGTGCATGTAATGTGCAAATAAACTGAGCAAATACAGTTTAATAATACCTTCATAGTATTGCACCTGCAGTCTTTTAAAGTCGCCATAAAATCAAAATGCAATATTGCAGTATTTATTAGTGCACATAATCTTTTTTACGTGATCATTAATCAAAATAACCTCTCCCTCTTCTAACAACATCTCTTTTATTCTCTGATACTGGCTCGAGGGCGGGAGAGCCTGTCACTCACATGAGATCGACCAATAGAAAACCACAACGGTCCAATCAATTTTCTGATTGAAAAAGTCTAGTCCTCCCCTACAATCTTTCTCATTCGAGAAGTTGTTTCACTCAGATATGTCAAAATAGGGAATAAATGACTATTGCAACTTCTGTTTCACAGCGACTTTAAGAAACAAAAAAAAATTACACATTAAACATCTCAAAATAACATCAAAGTCAGGTTCTGACGTATATGGACATGACAAACCAGAGTAATTGAAATTACCAACTGTGGTACAAAATCTCTCTCCTCAAACCAATTGATTAAATACTCCAGCACGGCGGAGATGGTCGTCTGAGGAAAGAATGCAATGAAACAACAATTAAATATGTGATTTATAAATGAGCTGCCATCAAATGATAGTTACCTGGTTCAGTTTGCTGACAATGCTAAGGAAAGGTGGGAAACCAGTCTGATAAAAAGAGATTCAAGAACATCAAATCAGGAACGAATGGAGTGATGATAAATCTTCTTGACACAATCGATTTATGCTGAAAACAACTACCACAATGTGCCGATGATCTGATAAAGGTGGGATTAGTACCTTGACATAATCAAGACCAGGGTTAACGTTGTTGTCGTCGTCGTCGTCTTTCAGCTGAATCTCAAGACAAACATTCTCACCCAAGCAGAACCTCCTCCATCCATTCTCATCCTCAATTTTGGGCTAAAGGGGGAGAAGCATTTGCTTTTAAAACACCTAACATCCTGTTAAACTTCTGTCCAGACTTTAATTACCTCACCATAACAACATTATCATCCAAAAACTGAGCATTCCAATGCTGACGATGCTTGTTAACACTCTGGGGAAAAAAAGAAGAAAGATGTTTACAATACTAACATTACATGATTTCTTGATTTACTTGATAAAAGTAAAAGTCACTAGTGCAGTTAAAATTGAACACCTGTCTGATTTCTGAAAATTTGCTGACTACTTGTTGCTGCCATTTCAAGCTTGGAGAGCAACCTTGAGGTGCGGCCAGACAACCTGTGATCTGTGAAACAAAATATGCAAAATTATGACACGCATAACAAGATTTGCAGTTTACTAGTAACTGCTTCCTTGTCCCACTCACAGACACATTGACGGATTGTTTCTTCTTCAGCTTCTTTGGATCAATTTGTGCCACAACAACATCTGGGCACAGAGACGCTTCCCTCCTGTAAAAACATAATGCTCACTGTAAAATAAGATCATAAATAAGCATTTATAAGTCAAGTCACCTTTATTTATATAGCGCTTTTTACGATGCAAATTGTGGCAAAGCAGCTTTACATTAATAATTGGCAAATAATTTGTGCTCCCAAAGAAAATGGTGTATTGTCCAGCTTATTTATAAAAATAAAATAAAAAAAACAGAGTAAAATATGCAAACGAAAATATTGTTGTAACCCATTTTCATTCAAAATGAAACATGATTTATTCTTTTTTACATTTGCAATATTATTAAATATAAATGTCACTACATATACACAATTTAGGTCATTCATACACTTTAAAAAATAACCAGCAAAAAACACATCAAACGCGTCTTTATTCTTTTAATATCTTTTATTCTATTATTTTCCATTCTATTTATTTTTCTTGTTTTCATTCACGTAGACTACTTATGTGCGTATGTAAAGCACTTTGTACAACCTGGCGCTTATATATAAATATATAAATCTACTTGCGTCTACTTTGAAAAGATCAAATATTGAAGAATGACTTACTGGACCTGTCTAAGATATTCTTGAGGGTTTCTGGGCGGTTCGTTTGAAATACATTCATCCGTGTCGCAAGACTCCACGGGTAGAAGTCTGGGCATTAAGTCCTCCACGTCTGACTTCATGTCTTTGGGTTATTTTACATGCGCGATCATCAAAATAAATCAGCATTCATCAGTCGTTGCACGTTCTCTATGTGCTCGTCAACCTCTCCATTTTGAAAACACTGGAATCGATGACGCCCAATGGACGCGACGGTTACCGTGGAGACTCTTGTTCGCTCGCTATGGTAGATGGAAAGATGTGTAGTGACATCTGTTGTTTGGGAGAAAAATGAAGGTGTGACTATGAAAACATGATGCATAAGTATGTATATATATAGAACAAGAATTTTGAACGCCATGCATACATTTTAATTGGCAATAATTGTCCCCGTATGTGAATTTCAGGGGCATTTTGATAACTTCATATGACGGGATTTTTATTAAATCACTCATAGTTTATGTGAAATACGTAAATTGAATCAATTTATCCACTAGACTTTGTGTTGCTGGCAGAACTTCAGCCTCTGCAGACCTTTGCTCAGTCTGTCACTCCTATCAGCGATCGTTCCTCTAACAACACCATAACAGCGCTGGATAAGTTATTGTTGTGCAGGAAAGAGCACTCCAATGTATTATATTCAAAGCTATAACGAAAAGATTCTGAACTGGATCTGATAATCACTTTCTGGTATGCGTTGTTAATGAAAAACATGTAGGCTAATCTTCATTTGTTTGTATTCATCGTTTATTCATTCTAGACAACTGCACTTTTAGTCGCAAAAGGTATTATTGAAGTTAAATGATCGAACTGATCATTTCAAGGCCTGTTCACACCAAGAACGATACCTATAAACATTAGCGTCTACACCAAAACACAATATCTCTGTTTATTCTGAGCATCCACTGCAGTTTCTGATTGGCTGTCAATGTTTTTGTCAATCATCAGATGGAAAATACGTTGTAAAAGTGATTGCACCAATATTGTTTCTCTGTTTTGTTATCGTCCTTTGGTGCGAACAGGCATTTACTCACTACAATATCTCAAGTAAAATCCAAACAAATTAAAAAATGTTACTGCTTCATGTAGTCAAACATTGTGAAACCTTATCAGTTTGAATGTGGCTGTTGTCCAATGCGAGTTTGTGATGTGGCGTGTGGTGATGTTAATGATTTACTGACAGTAACCTCTAATCCAATCTCAGCTTGTCAGAATGTGATCTCCATAGATTGGCTCATTCTCTGACAAGACAGAGGGACTGACATTTAGCTCGTCTTTCGCTCTGACTATTGCATTTGGAAATGTACATCAAAACGCTCGTCTACTAAAATGAAAGGAATTGTTGGATGAATCCAAACATGGCTGCTCTACGTTCATTCATTTTGTTTCAAGTTGTCTTTGGCTTTTTGCACCACAGTTTGGGTTTGATTTCAGAATACAAATTATGTGGTGACCCTGAATGTGAAAGTAAGTTAATCATTTATACTCAGATACTGTAAAAGAAAAGACTGAAATTGTGATGCGTGTTTACTTGTTCATCTTATGGCTTTGTGCAAAACTATTTCAATTATGTGATTCATGTCCAAGCTATTGTCAATGCTTTCTTAACTTTGAGTTTGTGTCTATTTCTCATTACTTCAGGCATGATAAGTCGTGTACAGGCACAAAGAGACTACAGTGCTAAAGACTGCCGCTTTCTAAGCTTCAGAAAAGGGGATATGATCACCGTTTACTACAAACTCACTGGAAAAAGAAATGACCTCTGGGCAGGAAGTGTGAGTCTATTCTTTTCTGGTTCTGTTCTTGATGAATTAAATTACTGATGAATTAAAAATAGGCATGCATGGGTTTAATGTTCTTTAAGCTCATTAAGTTAACTGATAAATAAATTCATTATATTCATGATATTTTACATTTTGCAGATAGAAAAGCTGTCCGGATTGTTCCCAAAAGATGCCATTAAAGTTGATCAACTGTTTATTGATGAGAAAAAGGAAATCCAGGTGCCGACCCAGGTAATGTACATTTAAAAAAAAAAAAAAAAAAAAAAGTTTTGAAAGGTAAACTTCAAAATGTTTCATGTGATACAACAAAAACAATTCATTACATCACAAAATGCAAATTCAACCTGCTTTTTAAAAAAATAACTTTTATTCAAAATGTCCTAACTCAGTCTTCCGGTGAAATGGAAATAATGCGGAAATAAAAGAAGCAAATTTTCCAATCCTTTTGTCGGCATAAATCCCTCCCCTTTCTTACAATTGACTGCAAGCTTGTAAGCAGATTTTTCTCCATACAGAACAGACAAACGAAACAAAACTTTAATGTCAGTGGAACCTTTCCATTGGGCAAAGGGTTTTTTTACAGTGTAAAGTTTAAAGGGATAGTTTATCCCCTCATGTCATTCCAACCCCATAAGACTTGTTCATCTTAGGAGACAAGTTTGAACGAAAGTCTTCCGGGTTGGGAACGACATGAAGGTGAGTAATTAATGACAAAACTTTCATTTTTGGGTGAACCCTTTAAGATTATTAAAATGTTCTTTAAACTTAAATACTGAAATGCTCTTTGGGGAACCAAGAATAATTCATCTATGGCATCAGTGCAAAAACCCACTTTTTGGAACCTAATAAATATGTATATATATATATATAATTTTTCACTTTTTGCAGTGTTCACAACTATCTGACTCAAATTAGGTGGTGTTTGTTGGTGCCTAAGAAATCTGACAGAATGAATTCTTCCATGTATGCTGATTTTGTTAGAAAAGTGTCTACCAAGAACTTGAATATTAATCATAAATTCTCTCCTCAGGAATATGACTTCATCTGCTTTGATGAAAATGGTGTAGTCATTGAGCACAGCACTGACTTTGATGATCTGGAAGATCTGACACAAGAAACCAATATCAATGAAGTCCATGATAAACCTACTGAAAGAGAAGACAGTGAAACCAGCAAGATTTCTGTTCAAGATGTTTCTGATCAAAACAGCCCCAAGATAACAGAAAAAGGTGGGTCTTCGTGGATAGGCTCTGCTGTTAGTGGATGGTTTGGCAGTAATGAACAAAACAATGATGAACCACAGGATAAGAGCAATGAAGAATCCTTCAAAAGCAGAAAAATAGAGATGGATATTGAGGAGAACCACGTGGAGGAGAAGACGAACTCTGGAACGTTTGGTTGGATCGGGGGTGAACTGACCAATGCTTTTGGATTTGGAAACAATGATCTTAAGACTGACACTGAGGACAATATTGAGAACCCAACAAATGATAAAGAAACTTCATCTCAGCAGTCTAGCTCCTGGATAAGTATGGGTAAAGATGTCTTGGGCTTTAGTGAAGACAATACTCCAGCTGCAACTAAACCTGAAGCAGAGATGCCAGATGAAAAAACAAACATGGAGGACCAAAGCCTTCTTAACCCCAGTCAGAACATGGATGTGGATGACAAAATACAGAGAGATGAAAACAACCCAGATGACAGTGTGGAGAATGAGAATGGTCCCATGGAAAACATGAGATCAGACAATGAAAAAGTAGAGGAACAGACGGGGTGGTACGGCAACATGTACAACAGAATTACAAACCTTTACAAAGAAGAGCAAACTAAACAAGATAAGGAATATGGAGGTAAAGACAGTTTGTCTGAGGAAGGAAGCGCTGGATTCGCTACCAATACTGAAAACACTGAAACCAAAGAATCAGAATCAAGCTCACAATCTGTATTTTCAGTCAGCGGTCTGACATCAGTGCTTAAACTTCCATTTCAGGCAGACACAGTAGTAAAGAGAGATGAGGAAAAGACAGCAAAGGAAGAAGATCCAGGTACGGAAGACTTTGATGAGGAACAAAATAATAACGAGGATCAAGCAGAAGGAATATTGACTGATGTTGATGAGCAGGACTCAAACCCAAAAGACAATGCTGTACTTAGTGAAATTCAGTCACTGTCTGATAAAACAAAAGATAGCATTGCGTTTGATAGCACTGAAGAATCTAATACGACTGAAGACAGCGCAGACAAGTCGGCATATAATTTAAATGAAGAAGTTAAAAGTGCAAACAATGCTGATGTTGTAGAGGGAGAGGATATGAGAGATGTGCGAAATGATGAGGAAAAGTCAACAAAGGAGGTAGATTCAGGTAAGGAGGACTTTCTTGAGCAACAGAAGTTGAAAAGGGAAGAAATGTCTGATGTTGACGAGCAAGAATCAACCCCAAAGGATGTTGATTTAATTAGTGAAACTCAGGAACTATTCAATGAAACAGCGACTTTAAAAGACAGTGTTGCATCTGATGATATTAGAAAAATAGATGGCTTTTCTCAAGAATCTAACACCCAAAATGATGATGTTACGTCTGCAAATAATTCAATTAATGAAGTTATTCAAAGACAAATCAACTTGACTGATTCATCTGATGATATTTCAGAGGACAGGCTGACACAAAGTCCATCTGTTCAAGACAATTTGGACACTATCAAACAGCAAGAAAGTGATTATGATCAAATTAGCACAGACACTGTAACTGGTGCTGATACATCTGAACTGGCAGAGACGGACATTTATAATGAGTCACATGATCAAAAAACACAAGAATCAAATGTTTCAGAGTTGGACAGCTTTGTCACAAGTAGTCAAAGTGTAAATGCAGATATGAGTTTGGAACTGAATGTGGATGCATTATCAGAATATATTAATGAAAACAAATTAGCTGAAGATCACCAAAGTAAATCGAAAGAAGATAATGAGTTACATATGGAAAAAAATGAGTTAGTTATGGAGAAAAATGATGAGTTAGTTAAAGACAGAAATTATGGCTTAGTTATGGACAGAAATGATGAGTTAGTTATGGAGGGAAATGATGAGTTAATTAAGGACAGAAATGATGAGTTGGCTATGGACAGAAATAATGAGTTAGTTATGGAGAAAAACGATGAGTTAGTTAAGGACAGAAATGATGAGTTAGTTATGGACAGAAATGATGAGTTAGTTATGGACAGAAATGATGAGTTAATTAAGGACAGAAATGATGAGTTAGTTAAGGACAGAAATGATGAGTTAGTTATGGACAGAAATGATGAGTTAGTTAAGGACAGAAATGATGAGTTAATTAAGGACAGAAATGATGAGTTAGTTAAGGACAGAAATGATGAGTTAGTTAAGGACAGAAATGACACGTTAGTTATGGACAGAAGCGATAAGTTAACTACGGACAGAAATGATGAGTTAGTTAAGGACAGAAATGACACGTTAGTTATGGACAGAAGCGATAAGTTAACTACGGACAGAAATGATGAGTTAGTTAAGGACAGAAATGATGAGTTAGTTATGGACAGAAATGATGAGTTAATTAAGGACAGAAATGATGAGTTAGTTAAGGACAGAAATGATGAGTTAGTTAAGGACAGAAATGACACGTTAGTTATGGACAGAAGCGATAAGTTAACTACGGACAGAAATGATGAGTTAGTTATGGACAGAAATAATAAGTTAGTTAAAGACAGAAATGATGGCTTAGTTATGGACAGAAATGACGAGTTAGTTATGGAGAAAAATGATGAGTTAGTTAAGGACAGAAATGATGAGTTAGTTATGGACAGAAACGCTGAGTTAATTACGGACAGAAATGATGAGTTAGTTATGGACAGAAACGCTGAGTTAATTAAGGACAGAAATGATGAGTTAGTTATGGACAGAAACGCTGAGTTAATTACGGACAGAAATGATGAGTTAGTTATGGAGAAAAATTATGACTTAGTTAAGGACAGAAATGATGAGTTAGTTATGGAGAAAAATTATGAGTTAGTTAAGGACAGAACTGATGAGTTAGTTAAGGACAGAACTGATGATTTAGTTAAGGACAGAACTGATGAGTTAGTTAAGGACAGAACTGATGAGTTAGTTAAGGACAGAAATGATGAGTTAGTTATGGACAGAAATGACACATTAGTTAAGGACAGAAATGACACATTAGTTATGGACAGAAACGCTGAGCTAATTACGGACCGAGATGATGAGTTAGTTATGGACAGAAATGATGAAGTTATAGAAAAAAATGGCGAGTTAGTTAAGGACAGAAATGAGGCACAATTAGATGAAGCATTATCAAAAGACATCACGTTACATGAAGAAAGGTTATCAGATTCAGAAGCTCTTGAAATGAGCACTGAACATAAATTGGACCCAAAAATAAGCCCTCTTGATGAAGGAACTTCTCGTATTCCCACTCTTGGAACTGACAAATTAGCTGTTATTAGTGAAGAAAATCGACATTCAGACCTCGAGACAAATTCAGCCCTAAACACCACAGATGATGAGATGATGAGCGACTCGCATTATGTGTTACTGGAAATACAGACGGCAGGTACAAGTACTGTTAAAGAAACTGATTCAGAAGGTAAAAATGCAGATGAGGTTGTAGTGAATGGAGAGCGAAAGGATTTAGGTAGAGTTTCTGAACCTACAGAGAATTATTTTGAAACAAAAGAGCTAAAGGGTGGCACACAAATCACAAATGACACTCTGACAGAGGAAACTCATACAAAAAGCCCATCAATAAACACGTCTGATGGATCCCCTAATTCAGAAGATGGTGGTCATGATCGCAGTTTACCAGAAAATGCAGACACTGATAAAATTCTTAACACTGTTAGTACTGAAGATGATACCATTTCAGAAGTAACAAAATTAACAGATGATTTCTTCTCGAAGAATGACTCAGTTCAGGATGGCAATATTAATAATATGGTTGATCAAAATCAGAGTGTTGAACACAGAGAGGAGACTGACACTGCAATTAAGGAGGATCAAACCGATTCGGAAAGCGTCACGAAAAGGGAGGAAAGTGACACAGGTGCCACCTGGGATCAAAGTGATGATGATGACACGGCAGAGCAGTCAGAAGAGAAAGACGAACGGGGTGATGAAGAAAGGCCTGAAAGCCCTGAAATTCGAGACAAAAAGACTTTCAACCATTCTACAGAAACTTCTAAAGAATATACAAACTTATATTCTCATCTGAGCGAACAGAATATTCAAGATCTTTTAGATTTATTTGGAGACCACAAGTTGTCTTGGCTGGATTCCAAAATAGGAAACACTGAAGTGGGTCAAGATAATAAAGATCTTGACGAACTCAATGAATTTGAACAGCTGTTGGAATACCATATGAAGATGAAAACAAAATTGGGACTTATTCAACAAGATAACAGTTTTCCTGGCAAGAATAATATTAAATATCCAGCTCTACAAAAACTGTTTACCCTCTTATCTACTCTAAGGGAGAAATATTCACCAGTGATAACAGAAGTCAGTGTAGAAAGCCCAGGTACTGATGATTCGAACTGGTCATTTAAAAAAATAAAATAAAAATTTCTCCTTAAAAGCATGGCAGATGGTAAATTTCATAATTTTGGTGAATATTGCATGGGGTAAAAACATTTGCATATGTGATTTATTGGAAATCTAGGTTTTGTGATCTTACTCTTTGAGTTATGTTAATGTAAAAGTTGTCATTTTCTATAATGCTCCCTCTCTTTCATCACAGGGATCAGCGAAGATGCTTGTGTTCATGAAGCATGTCTAGATGTGAATAAGAATACACTAATCTTCTCAACAGAGCTAAAAAATCATCAAGTTAACGAAGACAGATCTGATATAAATGACTTGAGCAATCCTCAAAATGAGCTTGTCACTGAGGAGAAGTACCTTTCAACGAATAAAGATCATGTGGAGGATGTTCGGACTGATGAGCAGGAAATAAGAAGGCATGAGGATTGGATATCTTCTGAGATCAAAAAAGCTACTTCCCAAAACCACGGTCTAATATCTGAGGAGCTTGAATCACGGAACGGTATTCACTTTTTATATATATGTTCCAAAACAATTATGAATAAATTACATTTGAGGTAATGGTAAACACTTACACATGGTAAAAAGAGTAAGTTTTTTGTTTTGTTTTTTGACAGGTGAAGGACAATTTTATCAAATGGCAGTTTTTGTTGAAGTCACACTTAATGAAATTGCATCTATAGTGGACAAGGTAGGCCTTCATGTGAAATACTGTATGTGTATAATCCTATATACATCCTGCTACTTTAGACAGTCGGCACATTCTACAAATATGGTACTTTTTTTTTTAAACATTTTTTTACATTTTACATTATTTTGTTGTGAGACAAAACTAACCTAATGTGATAGATAAAGCTAGTGTTTCTAAGCATTTTTAAAAATCATTTTAAAATCATACAATGTCATAATTTAGACTTAAATTATTAAATTGATATTCAATTCATTCTAGTAATAATATTATTAATTATTCACTTTTTAATTATGATGATTATTTTGTTTATTGTTAGAAAACCCAAAAATCAGTGTTTTAACTAGTCTATATGTACAGTAAGCAAATTAAAATTTCATATATTTATCTCCTGATTATCTTATAAAATATTTATCTCCTGGGGATTACCATAAGCATTTTCTATAAAATCATGCCATATTTTGTACCTCGTGGAAACTGCCGACGACTACAGTCTATTTCCGTTGACATTTCGCCAAAAGTGTGATATTTTGCACTCAAGCCAAGTTAATGATATTTTATTGTGTCTAGGACTAAACCACAAAACCTGTTGAATTGGTAAAACATACATTTTAATGCAGTCACAAAAGTAAGTTAACGTTAAAGCAGCGATTTTGAGATGAGACGAATCCAGAAAAGCCTCGAGCTGCTCTACCGGTCTGTGGTTCAGTGACTTTGTTTATAAAGCGAGGTATATTTAACTGACACACCTGCTAGTGAAATATACTTACCCACATTTTAAACTATGGACGTTTCGACACCAGCCCATGACAAACACATTATTCGCGAATGCTTGTGAACTAATCCCTCAGTGTCGGTCTGTCACTTTAAAACTCGAACTTGACGTTGTGGCAGTCAGCAGTTGGTGACGAATGGAAGAAACCATCACCCTTATAGGGGTGTTCATTTTTTTGTGTGTGAAATTTACCGTTTTTAGCATAAAATCAAAATGCTGTTTATATGAACAAACATTCGCATTTTTGTCTTTCAAAAAACATTACAACATATCACTGGTGCCCTATTTAAATTTTGGTGACACGAGATGTTACACGTCAAGAACCCCCTGAAAAAGAAGAGTGCGCTCTTCCTCTATGCGCAGTTTTACGCACCAGCAGTCAGAGTGGAGCAGCATCCGGCACCATGGCACAACAACAGATAAATTAACAGATTACAGAATACAGAATTACTCAGTTTGAATATAATCATGGCAGACGAATTTACGGCCGAATCGGTCGTCACAGAAGCGACTGACATGAAAGGAGCAGCGGAGATTTACTACACTCTCGCGGTGGAGAAAATCAAAGATGTATGTGTCAGTGTGTGAATGATGAAACAGCGTTAGTGTGTGTGTGTGTGTGTGTGTGTGTGTGTGTGTGTGTGTGTGTGTGGCAGCTGTCAGCAGGTGTCATATATTGCTTTTAAGTCAACTATCAGAGTACACATAATTTACTCTATGTATTCTGGCTTTTAGATATGGGAACTGCTTTATATGTAGGCATATTGCTGGTTAGCATTGATGCAGCTGGTTCGTTGCTCATTTGAGCTTATATTATCGTTGTATTCATTTAAAGATCTACTACAACTGACTTTATTTACCAGTTTATAAAGATTTAAATGGTGTACGGTATATTGTTGTTTTTCAACTTACGATGGCATTTGTTTTGATTAATTACTGTTGGTCAATGACAAATAAGGCGCCTGAGATTATAAAAATTTTAAAAGTCTAGTTTAAAACACGTGGTAGGTCGTTAGAGTCGTTTATACGACTTGTATTTGTTTTTAATTAATTTAATGATTTTACTTTAATTATTTTTATATCAGGTGGTGTAACAGTAAAGTAACAAATGCTCATCATAGGACAGAGGTTTGTGTGTGTATGTGTGTGTGTGAGTGAGAGACATAGAGAGGGTTAAGAGACTGACAGTGTGAAAATATACTTTACTTTTTCTTGAATCAATATATTTTCTGTTTTAGGTTGTGTCTTCACTTCCTGACGATATCCGGCCTGGCCCTGACTTATATGGACTTCCATGGGAAGCTGTGGTTTTCACTGGATTTTTAGGGTTATGCACACTGCTTCTGTTCAGTTGCAGGTTCATTCATTCTGTAAGTCTGGCATTTCTGCTCCAGAATCACAATAAAACATGCACGCCTTATGAATGTGATTATTTCACTAAAAAAAGTAATCATGAGCTTTTTCTATTTTGTTCTGCAGATCAAAAGTCGACTGTACGCAAGTGAGTGTTTTCCCCATCTCTTTATCTGATCGGCGCTCTGCTTTAAACTGATCTATTATGTGTTTAACTGATTTTTGCTGTCAGCTCTCAACTGATCCTGGATGTTGGATTTTGTTTACAGGTAAAGAGAAGCAAATGGCACATAAAGTGGCTGAACTGCTCGATGAAAAGTGCAAGGTGCTGGAGACACTCAGTGAAGTAAAACAGAGGGTGAGAATTGCCATGTTATACACTTTCTTAATACACATGCTTTCATAAATGTGCTGTCCTGAATCGGTTTCTCTAAACCATATAATAAATAAATAAACAGATTTAAATAAGTAAGTATTGTACTATGAGTAAAAAAAAAATATTATTTGACTTAATAGTGATCTAACTATATATTATTTTGTTGAATAATATTTTAATCATACTATAAAATTTTTCACAATACACATTGGGTCTTTGTACAAGAAACTATACCGATGCCTTGCATGAGAATGATCATATTTTGGGGTCTGTAAACCCCTTTTCTGAACAATGCTGTCTATCTGTCTCAACAGTTTGACAAACTAGAGTCCGCACTGCAGAACAATGGCGTGTCTGCTCAAGCTGCAGAAAAAGACGGTGTAGAGGTAATGCGTTTTTTTTTTTTTTTCTTCAGATGTTAACTATTTGTCTTTTAGGAATTGTTACTTGTGTTTGGACATTTTCATTGTACTCATTGTAACTAATTAAGTCTTTGATATATATTTTCATGAATAAGCGTAGTTGCAACTCTCTGAAAAACACGTGGATACTAATGCTGCCTTCAGGTGCTCTTGGAATTATCGTAAATATGAGTTTCCTAGGTAAAAAATTGCACACGCCCTCCCATTTCGAAACTTGAATGCGATGAGATTGTAATCATGACTTCAGAAGTGTGAATTATCAAATTTCCAATAGCACGTGAAGGCAGCATTAGCCACTAACGTTTAAAGTGATCCTATTGTGCTATTTTAAAGGATCCTATTTTTGTTTTGGAGGTCTCCTACAATGGGTTTACATGCATCCAAGGTCAAAAAACACTCATGCTTTATCGTAATATACATTACCTCTTTTCCCACATTGTTTGAAATGGCTTGATCAAGGATTCAATGTCTCTAAACCTCTCCTCTCTGGGAACATATTTTACTCTGATTGACCAGATGGTCCAGTCTGTTGTGATTCATCTACTGCTTACAGTGCGTGTTGAAAATGAAAAGCCCATTACTGAATTACTTCCTAAGTGCTTGTATATTCAGTGATGCGATCAGTAACGTCGGTTTTTATCATATTAATTTGAAACCCGAGTCCAATGAAGACAATAGGTTGACATTATGCGGGAAGTGAGATTTGAATTGCTGATAAGTTGTTCGGGCAGTTCAGAATCGATTCATTCTTTTAGGACACAACTTTTTGTCGTGCACTTTGATCTTTAACACTTAAAGCAACTTTAAATTCACAAGCAGTTGTATTACACACAATGTGAAAGGTAATATTCGAAAAAGCACAAATGAGGCACTTTAAAAAAACGTGTCTCCTCAACCACTTGTTTCCTGACCCTTGTCCAATTATATTGCCGGTAGGTGGCATCACAGAAACTTGAACAAACAAATGCTCAGATGAAAAAGGAAATTAAGAGGCTGCAAGAAGAGCTATCCCAACAAAACAAGGCAAGAAAACAACAAGAGGATCAGGTAATGTTGTCAGGGACACAGACCCACCAACACATAAACTCACTTTACATATTCATACTATAATAGTCACCCTATATAGACTTGATTTTCATGCTTAATGCACATTATGTTGCTTAAATCTTTCTTGCGGCTCTCATATCTGCTTTACAGCTTGCTGAACTCGAGCAGATTTTAAGTAATTTAGAAGAGGAAGCTAAAGATCGAAAGTCACAGTTAGAACAGGTATTGACTCTGGATTTGCATATTTCAGTCATATTCCTCAATTGTCATTTGTTATTCTATACTGGTAATGTATTTTCATGTGCAGGACAACACAACACTGAAGATCCATGAGATCAACACAGAGAGACTACAGAAAAACCTTCAGGCTGCCAAAGAAGAGCACGTGATGCTGCTCGAGAGTAAAGCACAGGTGAAATCACACAAGTTTGTGTGTTTAGTTTGAAGAGGAAAAATGGATATATTTTCAAAACTTTACCATCACTTCATAACTGTAATAAAATCACTGTAATGCAAGACGTTTCATGGCTTACATTTTACCATGAGTGCATGTATACCCATCACCACTACAGCTGGTGCAAGAAGCAGAGGGCTGGGGTGAACGTCTCGGTGAGCTGGAGGAGGAGATGAAAATGTGTGAAAGATCTCATTCTGGCATGCTGGAAGACTGCACTAATAAAGACGAGCACATCAAGGTAAAAACTTTATTTTAAAGTTTTTAAAATAAATCTTACACTCATCGATGCTGCATATATTTGATAAAATATCCAGTAGATAATGTAATATTGTGAGAAATTATATTAAAATATCGTATTTTTTCCCCTGTGACGTCAAGGCTGAATTTTTAGCATCATTACTCCAGTGTCCTTCAGAAATCATTCTAATATGCTGATTTGATGCTCAATAAACATTTCTTATCAATGTTGAAAACAGAGCATTTATTTGAAATATTTTTGTAACAATGTGGAAGTTTTTACTGTCACTCTGACAGAATAAAATGTTGAATTCCTTTAAAAAAAAGCCCAAAAAAAAACAATAAGACCCAACAGTTAAAGACCCAAAAGACCAGATATGATAAATGAAGACCCGGAGTCAGAGTTTAAAAACATAAATTGAAGAAAATTTTAATAAAGAATAGTTTGCGGTTTCATCAGCAGAAGCAGCCTCAGGTCTCACAAGGAGTTCGTAGGCCACTCTCTCTCTCTCTCTCTCTCTCTCTCGTACATTCATATTTCCAGAACAATTATACTCTAACAGAGTCCACTAACTACGTCATTACTAAGATACTGATTGGTTAAGAAAACTAGACAAAACTGGTTATTTTCCACACATGGACAGGTAGTCAGAAGCATATCTCCTTCCATCATGATGCTGACGATCAGACCCTGAACTTAGGGACAGAATGTCCTGTTAAGTCAGGACAAGGCGTCAGCACGTCTCAAGCTGAGTCCCAGTTGTCCTCTAGTACCCATAACGGATCTGTAGAGAACACTAAGCGCACATACATAGATACACATGATTCACAGCTTCTTCAAGGCTGAAGTTGATCTGAGCTCTGCACTGAACAGGACACTTTTCCAAAACATACTGATAAGTTGAACTTTTCTCTCAGTCCGAGGTACAGACAATATACATCATTAATTTCATGATAAATCGTATATATATATATTTCTGTTACAGTTATTCAAATCGTCACATAAATAGTGGGATAAAAATTTACAATCAAAATAGAGTAAATCAACTTTTGAAAGTAACTTGGTGCCTCAAATAAAGATTATATTATATCAGTTATGTCATTACACCAGTGGGTGATCTCTATTTTAAACAACAACAACAAAAGAAATTGTGATTCTCAATTTATCTAGAATCGTGCAGCTCTATATTATTTACAATATGTAATCAAGCTTTCTCTCATCCATTAAGAAAGTGATATATTGGTCTGCCGAGAGTCTGCATTATTAGTAAAACTGCATTTCTAAAAATCTGTTTTTCTTCAGTCACTGACCGAGTGCCTTTTGAAGATGCGAGATTGGGATTCTGAGGACGAGAGCGGTGTTGATGGCAGCAGTAATACAGCTGGAACTGAGAATGGAGACAGTTCAGGTGAAACTCTTGTGGTTCACTTGGGAATATTGTTAGTCTGTTTTTAAGTCAAGTCAAGTATCGTCTCATGAATTGTGTTATGTTTGCAGAGTTCCATAAGAAGCAAAAAGTACAGAAACTCATTGAAGCAGCCAAGGTATTCCTTCTCACATCCTTTTGTCTCAAAAACAGCGAACAACTTAGATGGCAAATATGACCGCCAAACATGCTGTGTAGAATGGCAGCTCTCGAGGTTTTTAAACACAATCCTTATGTGCAGGATTAATTGAAAAACGCGTGTCTCCATCCAGAATGCTAATAAAATCCTCCCATTTGTCACAGATGAGTGCAGACTTAAAGTCCATGGAGGAGGACAAAAATAGGGTGTTCGCCAAACTCGCAGATGAAATTAAAGCCAAAGAAGATCTCCATGGTAAGCCAATTGATTCCACAATAGCTGAAACTGGTTTTAAAATGCATGAATCTTTTAATTTGATATATTATTTTGTTGTTTAAAGAAGTTTTGATTGGTTGTAGAAGGACAATGTAACCCATTCGTACATCATAGTAGATTTTAGGCATCTCATGATTTTGATTGATTTGTATTTTTATCTTTCATCACAATGTATTTGCTTTCACATTTATTTATTAAGCACATTTAAGAAAACACCTAAAAATGGGCTATAAGTCTCGATTTAAAAACAGAAAATATTTGGGCATGCCCAACATACAGAGGCAATTTATCCCAGTTTTGAGGCAGCAACCGCAAAAGCATGGTCTCCCCAAAAGCAAATGGTCAGCAGACCTTTCCTAGGATTTGCTGATTTGCTTTGGCCTGATTATATCAAACACTAGCGATTGAGCTCTAAATGAAAATTAGACTTGTTTTCTTGTGTTTTGGTATTATAAGAGGGGATCAAACAGCTTGAGGAGCAGAAAGAAGTGTTGGAGTCCGAGAGTGCCAACTATTCTAGTGAAAGCCAGAAACTCCAGCAGAAACTTCAGATCATGACGGAGATGTACCAGGAGAATGAACTGAAACTACACAGGTTTGGACTGGAGCTCATAAAACACCAATTTCATCTTCCACTCAGTGTCTTTGCATTTTACAGAGTCTTTTTCATTGGAAATTAAAATGCTAATTCTAATAATTCAGTTGTTTCTTAAACTTTGGTCAGGATGTTGACGGTGGAGGAGAAGGAGCGCTCACAAAAGGAGGAGAAGCTCAACAAGGCTGGCAAAAAGATCAGTCTCACTGCAGAGGAGCTTATCACTTATAGGTGAGGGCAACTTCTTAAGCACACATGAGGAAGTCAAGTCAAGTTAAGAGTGTTTGAGTATGTGATTAAAATCAGAGGAAATGCGTTCTGAGAAGTGCAGGAAATGTGATGCAAGATGGAAGTTCACCAAAACATGAAGTTTACATTATAGTCTCTTTTACTATGTTTAAATAGACAACGAGCCAAAGATCTAGAGGAGGAACTCGACCGGACCTCACAGGCTTATAAGAATCAGGTGACACACTTGGAATGCCTTACAGAGTTACAGCCTCTCTACATGATTTATTGCAGTAAAGGTTCTTCAGTTGCCTGTGCTGATGATACTCATCATCATGATGTTTTCTGTGTGTGTATATATATAAAATCTATAAAAATACTCTCATATATAAATTGCGTTGTCAAAAGTACCGACCGTGATACCAAGCCTGTACTGAAATTTTAAAAATGTGTCGCTTTGAGCGCCTCCGAATGTCCTTTGTGTTCACGTGCTCATCAGAAACGTCTGTGATTGGCTACAGTGATCAATGCACTGGAGCATTTGAAATCATTTGAAAGCAGGAATCTATCAGGGGATTTGTCCGCGATCGACGCCTGCTTTCAAACGCTCCCGTGTGTATCTGTAAGCGCTGGGTGAAGAGTGTCATTGTCTTTTCACAACATGTTTTTGAAGCGTTGATCGTTGTAGCGTTGGTCCTTGCCAATCAGACATATTTGATGAGTGCGTGAACACAAAGGCCAATCAGAGGTTGTTTACGAATCTACTCAACAGCGCTCAAAGCATCACATTTTCAAAATTTCTGTAGCAACTTGGCGACATGGTCGGTACTTTTGACCGCGCTATTTATATAAGAGAGTATTTTTAGTAAATATTGTATAAAAAAAATATAAAAAATATATATATATACTATAAACATGACGATGATGAGCACAGGCAACTGAAGAACCTTTACCAATTTTTTTTTTTTAACTTATATTTCAAAAATAATGTTAACTCACAATTCATAATAGTTTTACATGTTTCTTTTTTTTTTTTCCTTACCAGATTACTTCTCATGAGAAAAAGGCTCATGATAACTGGGTAAGTTGTTTTCAGACCACTTAAGTTTGATCCATATCAGTCGTCAGTAGCAGTATGTTGCGTCTGATACTTTTTTTTTGTTTTTTTTTTTCATTCTGAATTGTCTTGTTATAGCTAGCCGCAAGGGCAGCGGATCGAGACCTGGCTGATGTCAAGAGAGAAAACGCTCATCTCCGCCAGAGGTGAGATTAGCTAGAGCAGGGGTGGCCAACGTCGGTCCTGGAGAGCCACAATCCTGCAAATTTTTGCTCCAACCCTAATCAAACACACCTGAACAAGCTAATCAAGGTCTTAAGGGTTACTAGAAAGCTACAGGAAGGTGAGTTTTTATCAGGGTTGGAGCTAAACTCTGCAGGATTGTGGCTCTCCAGGACCGACGTTGGCCACCCCTGAGCTAGAGAGTACTTTACTTTAGTGCGTTTTATACACGAGAGAAGCAGTGTTTCTCCATACATTAATGTCTTTACAATTGCAGGCTGACTGATGCCCAATTTAAAGTCGATATTCTTGAAAAGGATGTACGAGAGGGCAGACCTTTATTTAGAGGTCAGATTCTCTGTATTTCCCTTGCATAATACATGTCTCTACATGTTTAAAGTGGTATTAAACATGAGATGCACGTCCCCATCTCAAAGGTGAAAGATCTCCATATGGACCCTCTCCTCTTGGCCGACCATCCTCAGAAACACGGGCCTTCCTGTCTCCTCCTACACTAATGGACGGTCCCCCTCGACTCTCACCCCAGTTTGTTATGGGTCCAGGCAGAGGTAATGCACACAAATCCCTTTCTTTTAAGTTCTGGGAAAAGTCTCTTAACTAGTATTAATAATGAGATTTATTCTTCAGTCTTTAGTGTAGCATGGCTGGCTAGCTATATTTAGTGTGTTTGTGTCACATGCATGAATCCCGTTCCCGTAAGATATAGTTGTCATGTTTGCATCAGGGGTCTGATTTCTCATGGTTTGCTTTGCTTTGTGGTTTCAGTATGGTTTGGTAAATACTTGGTACATGGCTATAAGGGACCAAGTGTGATATTTTAACATTTACTTATACATTATAGTTCAGAAGATTGGGGTCATTATTATTATTATCATTATTATTATATTGTTAATAAGAAATTAATACTTTAATTCAGCAAGGGCACATTAAATTGATCAAATGTGACAAAGACTTATGTTGTCACAAAAGATTCATGTTTCAAATAAATGCTGTGTTCTCGTCAAAGAATTCTAAAAATATATATATCATAGTTGCCATAAAATGAGTAAGAATATTATAAATATGAAGAAAAATGTCAACATTGATAATAATAGGAAATGTTTCATCAGAACCAAATCAGTGTATTAAGTGATTTCTGATGGCTTGATGTAAATTCAACTTCATCATCAGTATAATTTTTGATCAAATAAATGCAGCCTTGATGAGCATAAGAAACAGCTTTCAAAAACTCTTACTGATCCCAGAACTTTGAACACTAGTATAAAAGATTTGAACAGCGTTATGATTAAAGAGCCCCTTCTTAGTTTACATTTTTACTGCAAAATACCATGCAATAATTGACATTTCACGAAATGTCACACCAGAGATGCATTCATAAAATCAATATGTATCCAATAGCATCTTTATAACCGCAGCATCTTAGTGACAGTTAGTATCTATGGGTTTTTTTTATTATCCTGTTTAGGTTATTTATTGCCTATCACTAATAATTAAACACTTGAGACCATTTTTGCTGTTCAAATTGCATACTAAAACGTGGACAGCAAACCATTCCCCAAGTTTGCATATAGACACGTCTCTTCATGTTTTATTACCTCATTAATATTTTGTTGGTTGTCTCCCTTTCCTCCCTTTTCCATTCTTAACTTCCTCAAATATTTTATGTGCTGTCTCTCCACTCCATTCACCTTCCTTCACTCTCACTGTCACATAATCAGCATCCCGAGGCGGGGTAGAGCCCCCTAGTGGTGGGCCAGACTTTGAGCGGAGTGGCCCTCACTCTGATAGTGGCTCACTGTCTCCCTCCTGGGACAGGGAACGCAGGGGCCCTCCCGCCCCTCCAGGTATAGTGATGTTCCCACTGCTGTAACCGGACTGTCGCAGGAGGAAATGCTTCTCTAGCTTTCAAAAGTCAGGAATCGTTGAGAAGAACCTTCTGCTCATTAACATAATTGCTCATTTTTACATGTCAGAATTGAGTATTCTGAGGTTAGCCAATCATAACAGGTCATGTACATGGTCTTAAAGGTACAGTATAGCAAAAACCATCTGTTTATTTATGACAATCAGAGAGAGGGTGGAAATGGTTGTGTGAAAGTGATTATATCGCTAGAAACTTTTACTTAAGTTATAAATAGAATTCAATGAAAAAAATAAATGCTACAAAAATGTAGACTATAGAGCCAATGAGGCTATTTGCTCATTTCATTGTCAGTTTGCTATTTGTGATTACCAATCATTGATCTGTCTTGTGGCTGTAATACAGCTAACTGTGTGAAGTGAGAGCCTCAAATAAACGCGTTTTTGTTACTGAAGCTCAAACTCAGTTATTCAGAGGTCGCTGAGAAGCGCTGACTCAGCCGCACAGCTCATTGAAGAGTCGCAGAACTGGGCCTTCTTTGTTCTAGACGTTTCTGCGTTTTTGGCCAGTGCGTCAGGCTTTGTCCCACTGCCCCCTGCTGCTCCTCACTGGTGGGCCTAATACTGTCGGTTCAGCGGCCGTGAACTAAATACAGTGATGTCCTGTGCTAGTATTCATGCCCGCAGTATGAAGCCTAAAATATTCAGTGCAGTGATTTTGCTGTCATTATCATCATGGCTAAAGTGAATCATTATCATTGCATCCTCTGTGTTCATTATAGTAATTATTATAAATTGTACATAATTAGATGCAACTAACCTTACCCACACCCTAATCCTACCCCTAACCCTATAGTAAAGTATAACCACCATGTACAATGTGTTGGAAAGGTTTTAGTAGTTTAATAATTTATATTTAAAATCTAATATATAGTTTAATATTGTGAATTTATTATAGAAAATAATGTTATAACTAACATTAACAAAGATTAATAAATACTGTAACAAATGTGTTGCTCATTGTGAGTTCGTTAGTTAATATATTAATGTTAAGAAATGAGACAATTATTTTTCAAAATTAATTGACTTTATCATTTAGTTTTTTTGTAATGTAGTTAACACCTTTTTTACAGTGTTCTTGTTTCACATTACATGTAGTTATTGTATATTTTGCATAATTACTTGCATCTAACCTTAACCACATCCTAATCTTATAGCAAGTACATGTAGTTAATTATCACTCAAATAAAGTCAAATTAAAATAGTGTGACCGTCATGCACGTATAAATTTATATATATTTTTTAAAATGTTAGTTTATATATATATATATAAGCAATTTTGTTCATAATTATTTTGATCTGTTTCCATAAAAATGTATTCAAACGAATCTGGGGTTATAATAATGATTTGTTTTAAAAAATAATAATTACATATTTTTGTTTGTTATGTTTAGGTCACCCTCTCCCAGATCCAGGTTTGCCATACAGGAGGCCTCCTCCAGGTCCTTATCCTATGGGTCCTTTGCCTCATAGACCTCCACTTCCTCCTGAACCATACTTTGGTGACAAATCAGGTAAGCCTTTCCATGTGACCTCCTGTACAATATGTTTGACTTCTGCTCTGCTTTTCTTAAATGTCATCTGTGCCTGTTGAACTATAAATAATCCATAAGGAATTTGTCTCACTGATCCTTAAAGTATTCATTCTCTCTTCTTTTTTTTAAGATCCATCATTTTTAAGAAACAGCTCATCTATCAGTGAGAATGACAGCAGAGAAGTGAGTGAACCTCTGATTGATGAGAAAAATCACTAGATGTAGTTTTTGTACGTGGCCAACTGAATTGTGCCTTCTCTCAGGGTCCTCACTCAATGCCTGGTGACATGAGATTGCCCCCTGATCCAGATTCAAGAATGGGACATCTTCCAGGTCCCCCATTAATGGGAATACGCCCACCGATGGACCCTAGGGACCCACATTTCCTACACAGGGGTCCTTATGGGCCTCCGGAGTTCTTTCCCCCTCGTGGGCCTGGAGTTCCCCCCATTGGCAGTAAGTTCACTTTTTCCACTTGTATACGTTGAAATGTTTGTTGTCTTAAAGTCGAAGTAAAAGTGCAAAAGCAAATCTAACTTTTGAAAAGCACATTTATCGGGAAATAGTTTACATTGGAGAAATTAAGTAATTTCATTGATTATTGTTGGTTAATATTATTTAATTATTTATTATACAAGTTATAGTAATGTATTATTACCACACAATTTGTGATTTTCAGTCTGATTATTTGACAGTTTCCTAGTACAAATTGACAAATTATTCATTATTATACTTTAATTTTTCCATTTTATTTATTAGAAAATAGGACTCAGCTGTTTGGATTTTTATATTTATAAATTTAATTTCTTTAATTGATATTTTCATGGGAATTTGAGGTAGAATCATTTTAGAGTTCTGAATCTGATTCTGTGTCTCAGTACAAATTTATTATTATTATAATAATTATTACATGATAGGACTCTGCTGCTTGGATTTTTATATATTTATTTAATCTTTTTACATTTATGGGAATTTGTATGAGTTTGTAACTGAGTTTTCGGTCCGATTATTCGGCACGGTGTCCTAATACAAACTGATAAATAATTATTACATATTATTTTTATTTATTTATTTTAACATTTTTACCATTTGATATATTACAAGTTAAGACTCAGCTACTGTTTTTTTTTTTTTTTTTTTTTACACCATTTCCTCTAGTGAGAGGGCCACTTCCACCTGGGATGTTTCAAAGAGGTCCAATGCCACTCCCTCAACATATGGGCTATCTGCCACCAAGACCTCCATCTGACAATTTCCCCCCTGGACCGCCTCCCAGACCCTCCCCACCAGGCAGCGAGCAGCCGCCCAACCAGTCGCCCTCTCCTCAAGATGTCATTTGATCCTCCCACATCACTCTCTTCTTCCCCTGCAGACTGTTTTTAACTTCCTGTTGTTGTGCTCAGGGGGGGGGGCTTCCTTTGATATGTAACCACAGTAGCCTTGTGGTTCTCTCTTGTCTTAGTTTAAACTTGTTTGAAACCGCAAGTGTGGCAAAGGATACAGCACATGCCACTGGTTCTATTATGAAGAGGAAGTTGATGCCTGTACTTCAGGTACCGTGTAAGTGTGCAGCCTTTGTCAACCTGTAGGTAAAGTGTAAAAAGTCAATGAGACTGCCTTATAGGATTATAGGTGCTCAGGATTGTTATGATGCTTTTTTTAAATTGAAGGTAGTTGATGAAAGGTCCTCATTTGTCAGATTGTATATATAGAAAATATACCAAGTATATATTGTGAATAGGATGTTGTTGAAACGAGACTTGGTTACCTAACTTGACATCCATCTCAGTCCAGAGAACCGTCCATGTAGCGTACGTATTTATAGTTTCCTCATAACAATTCATGCCTTAAAAATAAATTGTCCGATGAAATAATGTACATTTAATAAAAGATGCCACTGAAATGCTGCTTTAGTTTCTGTTCTGTGCTAATGATTCATGTTTCCCTCAATCATGAAACATTTCCTGTGTATTTCCAAGTTTAAGTGTAATTTTCAGAAATATTAAATTGCTGGTCAATACTTGTATTGCTTTCTTTAGACATTGGTCTAAAACAAGGCATTCAAAAGATTTTCCTAATGTTTTAAAAGTGAATTTAGGCATCAGTATGAGATGGATAAACATTTTGATCTGTCAAAGTCCGCAATCAATCATCTAATATCTTGCAGCCATTGTCAAATTCTTGTTATTAGATGTAAGAATATGTAATTGTACACTTATTCTTCACAATTAAAATGAATTGTACATTAGAACTGTATGAACACACAGAGACGAGATTGATTTTTTTATGCTTTTATTTTACCGATTAAAAGAAAATGCATTCGTTCAACATTAATTCAAATCAACATTCGGCTGGTTTACCCAATATCTGTCAGTTAAGTTTTTCAAAGGTTTTCCTTCTTTTTAGTGGAACCTCAAGATCACTTTTTTCTCATTAAAATCTTCCCACCTGGCATGCCAGAGTACTTCCTGTTTGCAGATGTACATATAAAATCCAATGCTATGTGCTCACCGGAGACAAAAAAGTAGACAGAACACACCTGCCCAAATATTAAACATTTAAGATGGTAAAACCATTTCTGCGAAACAACGCTTATAAACTTTTTTTTTTTTTCAATGTTCATAAATAGAACCCGGACATGTGTTGCATAAAAGTATATATGTTGAGATATATATATATATATATATATATATACGCATATGCAGGTTTACGTTATCGTAGTTAACTCCCCGTTAAGTTTATAAGGTAGCAGCGTGGTCTTAGCACTGCTGGTGCCCCATGATGGCCACTTCTTTATTGCAAACTGTCCTGATTTTAAACAAATGCACAACATTCGTACCACTTATAACTGGGGCCTTCTGGCCAGTCTCATAGAGACCATGTCTGTAACCCACGGTCGCCCCTGAAACTGAGTTGGCTTCCGAAGAATCAAGATCTTAAAACAATAATAATAACAATAATAAGGCCAAGTATCATTGCAAGTTAGGTTATTTCCATTTGAGTGACAGAAGGAAAAAAAAAAAAAAAAGCGCAAAAGAACGAAAAACAAGTTAAGAGCCATTGTATCGTATGCATTCCGTTTGCATAGTTTTTGACTTTGCCTTTAACGCAAGCCAACCAGAGAGAGAAAGAGAGGCCCGCGTCGAGCTCGAGATCGGACCTGTAGTGGAAACATGGTAACGGTTTGTTTTACCAAAGGCTGGCGTGAGGTTTATAAATCGATAAGGTAGCTATCGGAAAAAGCTGTAAAACACTGACCGTCTCAGATGGGGGTCATAGCAGCCCTCTTTCTCATTACTACGAGATTGTGAAATGCATATAACGTTTCTGAAAGTAAAAACGCAAAAAAAAAAAAAAAAAAAAAAAAACTGGGATCCAACTGAGTTGTAACAACCGACTGGTCGAATCGATCAAGAGTAAAAACCTACGTGCGCTCTCAAATGGCTCAAGAAATTTCATCGTAGGACCAGTCGAACGCTGATTCCGGGATCCCACCCCTGCCCAAACCAAAACAGAAAAGAAAAGAAAAGAAAAGAGAAAAAATCATTTCATGCAGACATTTGGCCGTTTTAGTTTGTTTGTAACTCCCCAGTGGAATGTTCCTAACACGTCTCATAGCAGCTTATAGGTCTGATAGAACCAACCTTGATTTTCAATAGTTAAATTACATTCACTCTTCACAGTGAAACAGGTGCATTGTAAGAGAGATCTAACGTATGTTGACCAAAGCCACAGCGCAGCTGTGGACCATCGCCCAAGTCCAACCACCCCTCCCTCCGTTAGTACATTTATCTAATAGTAGTTGTCATAATACGATAGTAGTAGTACATCTTGGCCCTGCCCTCTGCCAGCATGCGGGCACTTCGAAAAAGAGTCGTATCACCGTTATCTTTGGCAGCTGACGCAGATGATGCGCTGACAGAAGTTAAATCCAGTGACTTTGTTGAAAAGATTCTTCATTTAAATGGAAACTTTCATGGTGAGAGGCCTGAGCTATTGGACTCTTGTTTGTTTCCTCCACACATCTAACAGTAACCCTGAGAATGGCTGTTTCCTGTTCACTGCTGAGGAAGTGGTACGTTTTGTACTGAACACACACCTCCTTCTCTGACGTATGCACTTTTTGAACGTTTACACTACACATTTGCAAGCACGCACGCGTACACACACACACACACAAACAAACAAACAGAGATTGCAAAATGAGAAAAACGAGACACAAACAAGAAAACACTGATGTTTTAAATATGCTTTGTCTTTGTAAAGTTTCGTAGACTTGGTTGACCAGGGACTTCGAATGACTTGGGTTTGAAATGAAAGCTATTCTGGGTTTTAGGCACGGTATGAATGCTTTAGCAGTTTGCAGCGTGTCATACGCCGTCGTTCTTCGCCAACCCTAGTCCTTCGACAAAATCGATGTACAAACAAGCTCCGAATTAAGAACCCACTTACTGAAATCGTTTTTGGTGCTGTACCAAGTAGAACTTTGAGATAAACTTAAAACAAAAAAACAGAATCCCACTACTAGCACACGTTTAAGAGCATTCCAACATATTCATTACAGAATGTTTGGCACCCATGTCAACGCACCTGAAAACAACATTTTCTCACTCTGTGGTTTATTCAAAAAGGGAGTGAACTGAACAGATTTGAATCCACAAATGACTTTCCACGCGACCCTTTTTGCGTTCTGTGCCACCAACCACGAAAAGCTGCCGTTTTCAATCAATGTTGACATTGGTACCACAATAGGTTGTAAACTGGAGCTGGATCTCTGCTTCATATTTATAAAGTGTCAAATTACATCAACCCTACAAGCAGGCCTTCATGTGCCAAGAGTTGTTCGACCTCATTGGTTAACTGCTTCAAAATCTTTTTTGGACCACAAGATATAGGTCACCCATCACTTGATAAGCTTGCATATAAAGATCGTTTTCACGCTGCGAAGGTTTGCTTTGGCTGTCGTTTATGTCATAAGCGCGGATCTTCCAGGAAGATTGGGGCGATGGCTTCCATTTCAAACCTGGTTTGGCTTCGGGTAGTCGATACCGCCAAATAACAGGAAGTTCTGAGGCCAGTTAGCGAGGCAACTTAAAGGTTTTAAAATGGTTTTGAATCCACTCTTCGACGAATCGCTTCGTTATTGGAGCATAAGAAAATAAAGATATGCTCGGGAAAGAGGGGGATTCTGCAGAGCAAACATACTGCCGCTTTCAAGAAGGCTTTAGTTTGACATTCACTTATTTCAGCTATGCAAGCAATCACGACCTCCCTCGACTATGATTTTTTTAAAAAGGAGCGAATAGACAATATATGTAAAAGCAAAAAACACACTGAGACCTGCGCATACTAAACTAGGAAAATTAAACGAGTAGAAAAATAAAAACCAGCAACTTCTAAAGCGCATTCTTTTGGAAGAGCTCTCTTTCCTCCAAAAAACACTACGAAATCTTGCCCATCAAGCACACCAACCATTTGAACAAAGCTTCAACAAAAGCTTTCTGGAAAAGTACGGCAAGTGCAGGAATCCTGAGATATGGAACAAGCAAACGTCTGTCTCCCGCCATCTAACGTTTTACAGATGAAATACCCCGGCCTGGATTCAATCCGTTCGGAGCGTGTTCAATTATGATCCAATGAGGATTATGCACTTCGGTTGGGAATTACGGCGACGTCAGCGCTGAACAGACCGAGTCCGAGGCCAAAAACACATTGATTATGAAGAAGTAAGGGGGAGTTCAAGGCAACTGTGACTCGAGAAGAACAATTAAAACTGACAGAACAGCTGATTGTTATCACTCTTACCAAAATATCATAACCATCATCTTCATCTTCCTTGTCATATAATTTTTGCCTACCTGAGACAGACGGGAAGGACTTCTTACAACAAAAACACACATAAGAAAACAAACAAAAAAAAAGAACAAAACACCTATGGCTGGGCCCAGATATTGTGCTGCAGGGCGGTCAGCATGCAGGTGTCACACACCAGACTGAAAACCTCTACGATTGGTTTCACCAGCAGAGGTGCTTCTACTTCCAGGTTGAGAAAAACCAGCGGGATCTGCGTCCCGAACACATCGTTTCCACCAATCCTCGTTTCTGAATAACAATTACATACTGATGAACAAAGAGGAAGGGTCGTAATTGTGGATCAGCCCTGTCCCTTGGCTGGAAGACTAATCTCCCTATAAAAAGGTCAATGTGAACATGGGATTTCGTCATTGCAGAAAGCCAAGAAGGATCAACTGATTGTTTGAGGTAACTCCACACTTTCTAGGGGGAAACCAACAAACAGACAAAGCGAGAGAATGAACAACTCACTGTACAACTTTTAAGCTAGCTGTATAAAAGCCCCTCTCTACCATTCACTCAATTAGCTACTAAACCAATACCCAACTATACTTTCCTAGTAATAAGCAGGATATATAGATATAGATATAAATATAGAGCTAATACTGATTAAACACAGCACATATAAAGGATTAAATTCACACTACAAGAAAAAAACAAAACAAATCAAAAAGCAATGAAAGAAATAAAACAATAAGTAAAATGAGAAGGGCCCATTTAGTGAAAAATCACCAAGCACAGGGTTAGAGAGGGCGTTTGGTAACGGGCCCTGGTGCGTCTACATGCCCGCGCTGAAACTCTGCATCTCGCGGTGGAAGTGCTGAGTGGGCTCGTTCAGGACCACGCTATTGTCCATGGAGGGATGCCAGACGCGGCCCAAGCCCAAGGACACCTCCTTGACCAGATTGTGGACGGGATCTCCCTCGATGTACACCGACTGGTCCGGGTCAAAGTCGATGCTCTCTTCGGACACCTCCAGAACTTTGAGGTTGGACCCACGCAGGCGAGCAATGGCCACGAGGTTGTGGGACCACACAGTGTAGCCTGTGGAGGAGAGGAAAAAAAAAAAAATGATTTAGCCCAGAGGACACGCACAGTAAAACAGATACACTTTCAAAATGAGGCAGCAAAAACTACAGGATGCAAAAGCGACATACCAAGGATTTATTTGAGAGATAACGGCCTAAATTAAATCTGTTCTTCATAAATAGCGATTGACTCTCTGAGAAAATTTGGACTAAACCACTCAATTCATGAGATTCGGTTTTCTGATCCCTTTATGAACTACGCAAAGTTTCAATTGCGTAGCTGTCTATAGAGGGACAGGAAGCTCTCAGACTTCATTATTGCTCTGAAGATGAACAAAAGTCTTACAGGTTTGGAATAACATGAGGGTTGACATGAGTAATTAATGAAGGAACTTCCCTTTTTGGGTTTGACTAACCCTGTAATATTGCAAATCTAGTAATCAGATTAATGAATGAATTCATCAAGACGACAGCATGATTTCAAAATCATTTTTAGCTGCATCTATTGAACCATCACCACATTCAGACAGAAAATCTGACGGAGTCGATGGCTTAGTGTTGACAAAATATTACGTTGCATAGCACGTTTTAAAGTGCCTCTATTATACCTTTTCAATTACATGCAATGTGTAATATAGCCATCTGTGAATGCAAACGATCTGCAAAATTGTGAAGCTGAAAGTGCACGACAAATAAAGTTACCGTCTCTCAAAAGAAAGAATCAACTCTGAACTGCCTAAACGAGCCTTTAGAAATTCGAATCCAAGTAGCACATCTGCCTAATGCCCGCCTCTAGTCTTCATTGGCTGCCCACGAACAACTTCTACTTTGACCCTCCCTCAAACACTGTGGCGGTTTCGTGTTGTATACGTCGAGAAGACGCAGTTTTCCATGTCGCAAAAGCAAGTTCTCTTTGCAAACACTCCCAAAGGATGAGGATGTGAAGAGTGAGTGGTTCAAGTTACCACAGGGATAAAACAGCAGAATAACATTTTCACGATTGCTTCTCAAATCTGAGGTTTAAATGGGATCACAATTGCCATTACAGATGCAAAGTATGATTATTATTATGTACGTATACGTGCTTTCGTGTTTTATATTGTGCTAGATCTCCAACTAACCTGCTGACTCACGTTATCACTGTCTTAATGAAATATCTTTCCAAATTAGCTGTGGGCCACGATTGGCTAAAATAGTGTCCATTAATGCAGACTGTCGTTCTTACACTCTGAGTAATGATAAAGGATGGAGCAAGATTTGTTTAATGTTGCTTTAATGTTACATCAGTAAGGTATGGCTAACATTAGCACTATTATTGATACAGTTAATAATACGGTTCCCACAAGTCCACCGCAAAAAATGAGAAATATACACATTGGTTTGTTGATGGCCATACACTTGTTAATGCTGATGTAGAGGAATTACAGTTGCAACCTCTCATAATATACATCAAACTGAGTAGTGCATCACTGAGAAACGTCCTGCTCAAGAATCAGTTATGGTAATAGACGTTTGGTTCTGCACGGTGTCAGTGGTAGACCAATCACAACAGACTGGGCCATTGTCCAATCAGAGCAGGCTCGCAGAAAGCAGGGATTTAGAGAGACTGAAGCATTGGACGAGTCGTTTGAGAATCATTGTAAAAATGTGGTGATGTGCAATGTATATTATGAGAAAAATAAAGTGTTTGACCTGTGATGCATGTAAACCATGCATGTATAGGAGACATCCAAAACAAAATTAAAAACCTTTAAAATAGAATAATACAGGCACTTTAAATCCAGGAGCCATTTTGTTTTACTGCTATTGTTGGTTACTAATTTTACATAGTCTTAATAATACAGACTACAAATGTAACAGATTAGGATACATGGAGCATAAATGTATTTGATGTTATTTTCTTGATATTGATATCCATTTGTAAATGTGTATGTATTAAATTCTATTAATTAGCTCGTCATTCTCCTTCTCCACCATGTTGTGGTCCACTGGGATATTATATTATTATGATTTTTATCATTAAATTTTAATCATTTAATTTGTTGTAAAGAGTTAATTTGGGGGGAATGTACAATTTTGCCATTGTGTTAGGTAAATGCTTCGGAAAGTTTTTGAAAAAAAAAAAAAAAAATAATAAAATAATAAATTAATGGCGCATGATAGACAACTATAATAACTTCCCATACATACATACATTATATATATATATATATATATATATATATATATATATATATATATATATATAGAGAGAGAGAGAGAGAGAGAGAAAGAGAGAGAGAAAGAGAAAGAGAGAGAGAGAAAGAGAAAGAGAAAGAGAGAGAGAGAGAGAGAGAGAGAGAGAGAGAGAGAGATATTAATAAACAATAATAAAGATAATAACGAAAGAAAGCAAAGGTGGAGAAGGAATCAGTGGACCGTCAAAGGCAACAGAAAAAGTTTAATATATCCACTTACCATGGATGATCAAGACAGCAAGATGCACACAGCGCCAGGCGAGGAGAACCAGCGGGTCCTCGTTGCGGTTGACGCTGAGGTCTGGGAATCCAGCGTCATCTCTCATCAAGATGAAGTGGGAGAGGGTTTTGTGGTACTGCTGTGAGATGAGCTCCAAGACCCCATCCGTCACCAGAGTGCTGTAGCTGTCCAGGTGGATGCGCTCCAGTGGCACGCTGGGCTTCAGCACACGCAGAAGGTCCTGGCTGCACACATCCATCGCCATGATATAGACGCGCAGGTTCGTGCTGCGACGGACCAGGGCTTTCCAATCGTCCTCGGCGGCAGCACCATCCAGAGGCTTGGCATCCAAAGCGGCACCGTTGAGCAAAAGGGAGAGGCGGTGGAGGGGTGCTCGGTCACCGCAGGCGAGGAGGCGGCACATGTCCGAGGTGAAGTCGCAGAAGTCTAACGACAGAGATCGCAGGTGAGAGAGCCTTTCCAGTTCGACTGTGGAAATCAGGCTGGGCAGCTGGTTGTCGATAAGACTGAGGTGCTCGAGGGAGCTGGTGCTGGGGTTGGAGAGAGAGGCCAGAGAGCAGGGGGTCACCACACCGAGCATGAACGCACATGACAACCACTTCATCTGCCTGCTGTTGGACAGGATCTCTTCGAAGAGCTGTTGGATCCTAGAACAACAGGATGAATGGTTATACATTGTCATCAATGCAAAGGCAGAACAATTTGACAAAAACATTCACTACCATTCGGGAGATTTTTTTTCTTCTTTAAAGTAATTAACACTTTTATTCAGCAATGATGCATTAAATTGATGAGAAATGACTGATCAATTCTACAAAAAAAAAGCATATTAGAATGATTTGTGAAGGATCATGTGACGCTGAAGACTAGAGAAATGATGTTGAAAATTCAGCTTTGCATCACAGGAATAAATTGGTTTAAAATATATTCAAATAGGAAACCGTTATTTTTTCATTGTAATAATATTTCACAGTATTACAGTTTTTACTGTATCTTTAAACAAATAAAATGCAGCATTTGTGAACGTAAGGGACTTGCTAAAATAAAAAAAATAATATTACAGACCAAATTAAAGGTGAAGTGTAAAATTTCTATGCTACTAGGGTCAGAAAACTAAACATTCTCTGCATTAAAAATACAATTTAGAAAGGTTCTGTAACATACTTAAGTTTTTCAAACATTTGCTTCCAACACAATACTACATTGTTTCAATTCATGTTATTTTTAAAAGGGGTCATGAATTGAGAAGTCAAACCCTGTAATTTTCAGAACTCAAAATAATATACACTAAATACGAGACGGACACAAACACAGGATTACTCCAGCAATAAACCGATAGAGATGCATCTGAGGATTACAAGACATTTTGAAGTGCCAAGTTGTGGGAAAACAGTCTTTGTCCTCACAGTCCTAACATTAAGAAAGTGTGGATGAATTTTATTTTTAATGAAGCTCCAGTCAGATTGTATCCGTAAGACTCTGTTTGTTCGCTTCATTTTACTGCAGGTTCCTTTTTTTACAAGACACAGTTTGGCACATGCTTTCAGAGACTGAAAAAAGAAAAAGAAAAAGAAAAAAAAGAGATGATGCTGTGCCAACTATATTAGATCAGACAGTAAAGTCGGAACCCACAAGTGTGAGTAACAATGTTTTTACCACGCGTCACTATTGCTTTTTCTGTTCCAGATCGTTTGATATGTACAGAGTATTTATACTGTAGCACCGCAGTCGAACGGAATAGCGGTGATACGCTGTTCTTTCCTTTGCGTCGGCATTTATGGGGTTAATGCAGGAGATTACCAGATCCGAAAGCAAGGAAGTAGAGAACGCTGCTTTTGTTATCGTTTTGATCTAAACCATTTGCTGTAAACCTGAATAAAAGCTTCAGTGAGTGACATCTTCTGTTTTGTCATCAGTAAGACGCGTCTCATACGACATGTCTCATTTTATTTAAAACGCTGCAAACGCAATGTATACATTTTTCAGAATCAGAATATTTTTAAAACATTTCCACTGCTATAGCGGGGACGTTGAAAATTATTTTAATATGCAGTAGTGTTACCCAATCATAGCAGTGGGCGTTTACTTCCGAGTCTTGAATGCGGCACGCCCATCAAAAGGCAGTGATCGAAAGAGAGGGTCAAAAACAGGAGAGAAAATAGAGTATTACTTCTAAATTCAAAGTTTTTTGATGTAAAAGTTGGGATAACAACCCAACAAGTGGACCTCAGACAAAATTATACAATTAAAAAAAAAGGAGGCAGGCAGTCTACAGTATGTGTGCAGTAAGCAGTATTCAATTATATACACAGCCCAAGACTGACAACTAACAAGATGCCTAGAATATTTGCAAAGCCGGCTTGTAATCCAATTACATGAGTAAAAGCTTTAAAACTTACTCTTTCATTTTCTTGCCCCCTTGGTCGACCTGGCTGAGGTAAGAGCTGTCCAAAATCCCATCATCCTGAAGAATGCATGTGTCCCCATAAAGACTCAGCTTTTGGAGGTTCCTGGAGGTTGAAAAAGGGGAACTTTCAGCATCACGTTTTGCCAAAGTAAACATGCAATATGTGACACGAATGATGTTCAAATATGATAACGGTGTATGAACGTAATCACGTTAAAGCACCACCAAAAATAAATAAATAAATAAACAAATAATCAACCACTTTATTTGGAATATAAATTGTCAATCTCTCGCTACACCAAACAACAATTCAGCTGTTCTTTTCTGTGCTTTACACATTTCAAACTAAAGCCTATTGTTTACATGGCAAATGCTGGGCTACGAGTCCTTCTAGTGCTTTTCTTTTGTACATAAACAGAATTGTAGGTTACGATCAGCATCAGGAAGCATCTATGAAGAGCATGAAAAACAAAGCCAGTCTTGTTTAAACATTGTTTTGTGCAACGCTAAAGATTCTGTTAGAATGTGAAAAATGCAGGAAGGCTTGTGGGAGTTCAGCAGTTTTAGTCTTCAGAAACAACTACTTTTTATTTTGCGTTACAAGTGCTTATTTTCAACCCCGCCCCAAGTAATCCAATAAGAGAACGGGTTTTTTTTTTTCCAATTTCTTTAGCAAACATTCAATAGATTCACTTTGTTACTAGTCACTATGCCAACTTTTGAAATTAAGAATGTACGGATAATATTAGAATGTATTCCAACGGTTACCCTTTTACCAATAACTATTCATTAGAAACCAACACTTACTGGAACAGACACTAGTATCCACTATCTATCCATAGATCTATATTCCAATAGTTGCTAGTGACATTTTTTTTTTTACCCAATTAGTATTAATCTTTTAATATTAATAATTTAACAATAAATTAGTCATTCTAACCAATTACACGTGACAACTGAGCAAATATAACCAGATAAATGGTCACAACAACAAGTGGGATAGGCATTAATGTCTACAAAAAATAGCTACTAGTCCACTAAGGACTAACGCCGCAATAGAACCTACAAACTATGAAGAAATGGGCACCAGCAACCATTTGAATTGACTAGATGGAAGAGAAAAGTTGATCTCGGAAACACAGATCCCCAGAGAAATCAATGGCAAAAACTGCAGCTTGTTACCAGCAGCAGTGGACTAGCAGTGCTCGCATCCAATGAATCCTAACACGAAGAATGATGCGAGTTATTATTGCATTACTTAGACAAAGAAGTACATAAAGTATACTCGATACTACAGATACTAGCTAGTTGGGCTCGTCACTATAAATGAACGCAGTTTCGCACAAAGCGGCAGCCATGCGATGCTCCAGACTCGAGCGTTACGTAATGCGCAGGTTTGTTTATGGCTGCTGCTGCTGCTGCTGGTTAAACGTAAGCAAAGCAAAGCAGGCAGAAAGGATTTGCAACGCCAGCGCAGGTCCACATACCTGTTGTAACGCAGATTGCCGAGCACACACAACGCTTGATCCAAATATGTCACCATCGCATCTTTCGCAAACTGCGGGTCGCTCTCGACGGCTTCCATTCCGTGCTGCAGCGGGCTTAGATAGCCGTCCACCGGGGCGAACTCCAGCTGCAGCTCCCGCACGAACGAGCCGAACTTGCGCATGAGGAACTCTAATCGCGGGGTTTGTTCTGACCCAGAGCCGCCGCCGTTGGTTCCGCCACCGACGCGCAGCTTGAGCTCCGTCCACAGCGCAGGGTAGAAGAGACACTCCCTCCAGCGAGAGCATACGGCCGAGGCCCGGAGCTTGTCTCGGTCTGACAGGAAGGAAAATATGTGAACAATAAGCTCGCTGGGTAACGCCAAGGCTCCGACGCTACTGCACAGAGCCATGGCAGGAGGCTGGAAAGATGCAATGAAGATTAAAAACGAAACCGTTACACAACTCCGTGCCTCTCTCCTCCGCTCTGTTACTGCGCTGAGTGAAAACAAACAACTGCGCGAGAGCTTTGCTTTCAATACTACTGGATCAGTCCACTTTCATCTTCCTAATGGGGCGGCGAGAAAATTGCCAGAAGTTGTGTGCGTGCTGAGCGAAAACGAGATAGAAATGCATTATGTTAAAGCGCACATACTAGTAGATGAGACTTGTGTCTGGTCATATTAATTTAACAGTGTATTTATTGTGTTTCACTTTTAGTCAGTTAGGTGTAGTTGCGGTGGTTTCTTCCGAAAATTCCTTATTTTTGCCATACAGCGAGTGGCCGAAAGAGGGCGCAAGAATTTTGCTTTTACCCATTAATTTCCAATTTCTTCAGACAGTCAAATAGCCATGAGAACATGGTTGAATGAGGAAGGAACTTGTGGAGACCTGGAAAGGATCAGTGAAAAATATGACATGTTCTGATAAATGGAGACTTAATCCAATTACATCTTGACATAAAATAACTTTAGATGTGAAAAACACAAGCAGAATCTTTTTTTTTTTTTCAATCGTATTCCCTAAATATGATGATCCTCTGCAAGGGAGCCTTAATAATAAAAAGACATTTATTTCTATCTATTTACACTTTGTGAGTAAAAATAAAAAATGTGATAAGGCAACATGTTATTTGTGTATTTATATTGTTATTTACATAATATAAATTTATATTTATAATATATTTATATATTAAAGCCAAAAGAAATTATGAAAATAGTCTGATTCTAAAATAGTCCAGGAAATATTTACTCTGTAAACAGCGTATATTTTACAGACTCCAGCTATATCTGGCCTAAATCTTAATTTATTTATTTTTTAAAGAAAAAGAAAACTGCTTCATAAAACAAAGGCAGAAATAAACATGAAAAAGGCCTGAGTAAGGTGGAGCTGACTCTCAATTATTACTCATTTCAAAAACGCTGGGAGTGCAGACAGTAGAAAGCCATTCTTTTTCGACTGAACTTGATCCAGGGTGAGGAGAGAGAAATCAGTCTTGATAATTATAATTGTGTGAAATTATAATCTTAGTCAAGGATTAAGCACAAATCTCATAAACACAATTTATCTTATAAGGAGAAATCAAGATTATAGATTATAATTTATGTGTTATTATTAACACATTAAAAGATGAAAGAAGAAAAGATTAACGATAAGATGTCAGTTAAATGGCGAAAGAATAAAATTTTGTTTTTTTCATGTGATGAAAACTGACTAAAACTGAACGTGAATATAAAGTGTTCTTATGTAGTTGAAGTTTTGATGCAGCCTAAATACTTCAGTGTACACCTTTAGGTTTATATAGAGCTACATATAGAATCATATTTATATAATTTTTTCATAATTATTATTGTACTACTAAAACTACTAAATGAGAGTATCTTAAATTCTTGAAATTACAATTAAAACTGAAATCCTGAAATATTCAGACATCTGCATCATCTCACGTTCAACAGACTGGAGTTTGGCAATACATCTTTTAACATAAATTTGCATACATGTTAACTATTTTAAAAGGACGTTTATCGTCGAGTTAACGTATTTTATTTTTTAACAAAAATACACATATTCTGATCATCAATCTAAATAAATAGAAATTGTTTACATGTGACGTCACTTCCGGGTTGACGCTGCTACGAGGAAGAGCTCGAGCGAGAAGAAAGCAACAGAAAGAGCTGAACAAGACATGGCTGAACTGTCCCTGTACCTCACAAACGTTAACGTGTCTTTGGGACAAACTATGGACACTGAGAAGGTAAAGTCTTTTTTTTAAAATATAGCAGAATTACATTTATATATATATAGATAGATAGATAGATAAGACTACAGTCGAGATATGACGTTCGTTACATCTTTGTCTAGCGAGGAAACTTGATTTGTTGATAAACATCATGTAAGCCATAAATATATAATACTAATATTTATATCATAATAATAAGGATATATTATATAATAAAGTCAATTTGATCCATCTCTCTATGTATAACAGCGTGTAATGTTTTTAATCTGCTGGTTTAGAGTTCAGCTGTGGTGAAAGAGTTTGAAAATGTGGAACTTGGAGATTTGGGCAAGAAGCCAAAGATTCCTCGCAGAACAATCTACTTTGCTAGTGGAGAAACCATGGAGGAGTACAGTACTGATGATGAAGAGGAGGAAGAAGAACTAGCGAAAAAGAACACTTTAAGTACTGTGGATGCGGTGAGTAGCATCAAATAATTGAAAATGAAATGAGTCTTAGTTGTCTTCTTAGGCTTATAGTCAATTGCATCTCTGATTACAGTCAAAGTTGACCTGGGGTCCATATGTCTGGTTCCAAATGTGGAGAGTGGCTACCTCGACCATCTCAGGTAACGAAACTCTTACCACTCTGTGACATTTGGGTCTACAAAAAAACGGATCAATTATGACATTTTTACCCCAATATTTCAGTTTGTGACTATCTTGGAGAAAGAATGGCCTCATTGTTGGGAATCACAACACCAAAATATCAGTATGCAATTGATGAGTACTACAGGATGAAGAAGGAGGTATGTGCGCCCGTATTATTATTCTACAGCCTCCAATTGTTAGCTGACATTCTCAAAAGTAGAGTGGCATGGACAGTTACTCTTGTACATGCTTTGAGGGATTTGAACAGCTTTCGCCTAATGAGGTGTGCTCCGCAGGAGGAAGAAGAAGAGGAGGAAAACCATCTCTCTGAGGAGGCAGAACGTCGTTTCGAAGAGCAGCACAACCAGGAGGGTCAACAGCCAAAGACTGAGCAACCAGAAGCAACTGCTTCTTTTGTGAATGTGACCTTTGAACTAGAGCAGGAATCACATGCTACACCTGATGCAAATAAAGTGCCTGCACCCATTCCCTCCTAAAATATTCTTCAGAGGATTGAGAAGATTTTACCATATTTACCGTAGACATAAGGTGTGCCGGTTTCCTATTTTGGGGAGTGAAGTTTATCATACGTGAAGGTAACATGTTTATGCATAGCTGACAATGGTTCTGCTTTGAATGTAGAACTACTTTAATAATCATTTTATAAAGCCATACATGAAACCTCTTTTAGTCACTACAACAATTCATTGTACATTTTAATAATTATAAACACTGCATGGATTGCCAATCTCTTAAAATGCTGAGACTTTAGTTATAACATTTGCATCATCAGTAACCGAGAAATGTCTAAGAATTGAAGGTAGTGTAAATGGTCAGATGGGAAGACTCCCTCAATGCTTTCAGAGCTGACAAGTTATTTTTCTAACCAAATATTCTTTTTATGTGAACTTTATTTTTGGTATGTACTGTATGCAAATGTGTGCTTTACCCATGAGATTTGAGTTCGAGATTTGTCTATGCCTCACACACAAAAACATGCATTTCATTTTCAAGAGTGTATAATTTATTTGTGTACAATAATTTTGTATTTTGTAGGTGAAAATGCACCTACAGTTCTATAATGTAGGCGGAAAAAAAACAGTTTGTTTTGTACATAATATTACTTAATAAACAATGCCATATACAATTGAGCTATTCCTCTTGGCTGAAGGTTTTATCTTCATTCTGAGTTGGTCCCATAGCAAAACTTGACTTGGCTACACAAAGTGACGTCATGTGTCATCTAAATCTGCTGTGTTGCTGTCGGTGTCGTTGGCCACCAGCACCTCTCTGTTCTCGTAAGTCCAGAAGCCATTTAGGTCGATGAGGATACTCGAGACGGTATCACCCTGACCGCTGTTCACCAGGTCCTGTAGTGTGATCTTATATGGATCTTTGGGCTTCACCATATCAAAGATTTCATCCTGTAGACAAATATAATGTGAATTATAATATCATATATAGCAACCTAAAATTAGTATTTCTCAACTTGCTGAAAATGCCAATGGACTTCAATTATTACTGTATAAAGAAGAGCTAAAGGCAGTTTACCTTCACATCCTGGAAGGAAACTGGCTCCTGGCCATGGATTTTCATTTGTTCTTGAATGGCCTGACATCAGATGAATAGGTTAGTTTCTACTTATATATGAACAAAAAAGATAGCAAATACTTCTACTTACCCTGAAGAAGTAGTTGAGAGCAAATACATTGAGATAGCCTTTGTTTTCCATGTCTAGCAGTTTGAAAATATACTGCAGGGCTGCAGGCTCTTTCCTGTTCTCTAGAGCCAGCACAAAGTCTAGATATGTCTTATAGTCCTAAATGAGGGTGTTGACAAAAAAAAATATTTAAAATTATAACAACAGAAATGCATGTTTATGTTTTTAGATACTAAAAATCTTCATATATTACATGCATTTAATAAAAATGAAGTGCCTATTTTTAATGGTTTTTTTCCAGAGTAAGAGTTCAAAAGTTTGGGGTCAGTAAGATTCCTTTAAAGACAATTAATCACGGTTTCCACGAACCTGTTGAGCAGCACAACATTTTCAGTGTTGATAATAATAACAACAACAAATGTATCTTGAGCAGCAAATCATATTAGAATGATTTCTGAAGGATCATGTGACACTGAAGACTGGAGTAATGATGCTGAAACTTCAGCTTTGACATTATAGGAATAAATTACACTCTAAATACATTAAAATAATAAAACAAAACATTGTACAAACATTAGTTGTATTGTATTTAAATGCAGCCTTGGTATGCAGGATTTTCTCCAATCAAACTCTTAGTGTGATGCAAATTATTATAAGTCAGAAGTTTATACCATTTCACCATCGTAGGTTAAGCATTCCTGGTAGACACGGTCTAGGAAAACGCTAGTTAGAGTTCCGGTACCGTAGCGAGACAGCTCTTCTTTACTGAGCATGCCATTGTGGTCCTTATCCAGGTTGAGGTACTGTCCTTTAACAGGAAATATGATGATTAACATATGAGATTTAATTTAGAACTTACATTATTATAACACTGATTAAAGGATTAGCTCACATTCAATTGAAAATGACCCCAAGCTTTACTCACCCTCAAGCCATCCTTGATGTTTATGGCTTCCTTTTTTCTGATGAACACAATCTGAGATATATTAATAAATATCCTGACGCATCCGAGCTTTATAATGGCAGTGAGCGGGATCAACGAGTATGAGCTGAAGAAAGGGTCTCCATCCATCATAAACCTTCTCCACATGGCTCAGGGGGGTTAATAAAGGCCTTCTGAAGCGAAGCGATGCGTTTGTATATCTAGCTTCTGCCAGACCACCTTCTGTATTAAACTTAGGGGGACAAAACTGGAACTGGTATGGCGTCAGATAAGCTTTTTCTGTGAGTTGAATAGGGAAGGCATAGGATATAGCATAAGCTTTTTGAACTGCAAGGGTTTTACACTTTCTTCGTAACTTGAATACGGAAGGCGGTCTGGCTGAAGCTAGATATTTTACTTCATAACTTGTTAAATATGGATTTATTTATTTTTTTCACACAATGGCCTTCTGAAGCAAAGCGAAGCGTTTATTAACCCCCTGGAGCTAAGTGGAGTGCGTTTATGATGGATGGATGTGGATGGAGGCACTTTCTTCAGATCATACTCGTTGGCATCGCTCACTGCCATTATAAAGCTTGGATGCGTCAGGATATTTATGAATATTTTTCCGATTATGTTCATTAGAAAGAACAGTCATATTCACCTAGGATGGCTTGAGGGGAAGTACAGCTTGGGGTAATTTTCATTTGAAAATGAACTAATCCTTTAAGTGCATTTTGCAGGCATACCATAAACTCGAAGAGCGGAAGGTGCAGAGAACCAGTTGGACTCCTGACTCTCCTTTGACAGGTCTTCGTCTCGAAGCTATAAATGAAAAAATCTGATTATCTTAATGTTGCAGGTCACCCACATGGGAGAACTTTAGAACAGCTAGCTAACTGAATGGATGGATGGGCAGGGTAGGTTACTTTTAAAATGTATTTCACTACAGATTACAAAATACATGCTTTAAAAAGTCATTTGTAACGTATTTCGTTACATTACTCAAGTAACTTAATCTAAATACTTTAGAATACTAATAAGAGTGGAACAAACACAAAAAAGGTAATTGCAAGTTTTTATCTCACAATTCTGAATTTTCCCTCAGAATTCCATGATATAAAGTTGCAGTTGTAAAATTATAAAGTCAGAATTATGCGATATAAACACGCAATATTGAGAAAAGTCAGAATTATGCGATATAAACACGCAATATTGAGAAAAGTCAGAATTATGACATATAAACTCATATACTAAATTCACAATTGCAAGAAAAAAAGTCAGTATTGCAAGTTTATATCTCCCAGTTCTGACTTTATAACTTGCTATTTTGAGTTTAAATCTCGCAATTCTGAGAAAAAGAAGTCAGAATTGTGAAATGCAAACTCACAATTGTGAGGGGAAAAAAACAAATTGTGAGAAAAAGTTGCAGTGAATTATAAAATGACTCACAAACAACCGTCACAAAACATGAAAACAGTCGTGGATCATCAGGTCATGACAGGACAGTTAAGCTGACTGTTGGGCAATTGTTTTTATAAATTTAGTCGTTTTGTCTTGTTCAGGACAGTACTAAATTAAAATAACAAAAATTTTTATGATCCCTCTTAAAAGTATTAAAATGATGTTGAAACTTAACTCCGCTTTTTCAGACTGTCAGAGTCAGAGAATCACCAATTATTTTTTAAATGACATTAAAATTCAAAGTAATCACTTTAGTAATCTAAAATACTTTTCAGATGTAACTGTAATCTGATTACCTCCCATTTCAAATGTAACTGCAATGAAATACAGTTACTCAAATTTTGCATTTTAAATATGTAACTAAGTTATTTGTTTTTCGTTACTCCCCAACCCTGTGGATGGGTGGATAAAACTATCGTTCAAAAGCTTTCTATTCATCAAAGAATTCTGAAAAAAAAAATATCACAGTATGTTTCACCCCAAAACTTGTGAACAGGAGGGTATAAAAATATTTTTATATTGGTATATATTACAGGTTCACTTGAGCAAGAATCGGTACACTACCTCAAGTAGGTCATCCAAGAAACTGCAAGCCAGGATGTCTTGAATTTTTATCTTCCCTGCAGAACAAGTACAAAACATTAGAATGGTTCGTTTCATTCCAGTTTTTCCACAGGATAAAATCTGAATGATGTCTGCACGTGCTCTGACTTGAATTTAAAAGCAAAGTTAGAAATTTAAAAAACAGCACAACCACAGGAGAATTACCAGTGTGTAGAGGATCAAGGAAGAAGAAGAACTTGCGAACAGCCGTGCAAACATAAAACGAGTAGAAGGATTTCTCCAGGCCATCTAGTTGGGGGAGTGTGGGAATTAACTCCAGGATGTAGTTCTCCAAATCCTGCAAAAATAAAGTCGCACACTGAAGTCTTTCCTTTAAACAATACAGCTTTACTCCTAAGAAGATATTGTGAATACTGATGTATACTGTTTCAGAGGGTAAAAGGAGATTACTTACAGACTCACGAAGATAACCCTGTCCTGCTACATCATACAGACTCAAACCAATCCTGGTTTGGTGCAGCCACACTGCCAGAGAAGAAATGCAGGTCAAACCTTGATTCATCTACACATCTGTGTCATTGTGTTCTGAGTCAAATTAAAGGTCTAAAAGACTCATACTGGTGTCATAAGAGGAGAATGCAATGAGAGCACATATCACAGAATTTATAACTACCTTTTCTCATGACATAGTTGAAGAACTGCATAATTGAAATTCTCCCATACGGGTCATTATGAAGCAGTTTGGCGTAGACTCGGGCAGTGAAGAAAAGCCTGATGGGTCGTAATGATTGTGAAACGAACATCTCAGTGAGTCATAAGCATTGTCCACCTACGAATTATACTGACCTAGAATACGGTAATCAGCTCGTCATGCTCATGGTTTCGAGTGATAATAATTGATCACTCAACACTTTTCAATGATGCACTTACTTGCATTTGGCGCCTGCTTGTTCTCCAACCTTTAGGAAACTCTCATAACTGATCATGGCCTCATCACCGGTCGTGGGCGGCACTTGATGCTTATCGAGAAGAAACCAAAGGTTCTGTAGGAAAGAAAAAAAATCATGTATTTAGAAAGGAAATAAAAAATACAAACACATGTAATAACTAAACAACAGCTGATAATGAATGTTTTGTTTGGGACACAGACCCGGCACAATGCTCTCTTACCTGTAACTCTTCGTTGTCCAACAGTTCCCGGCTTTTCCTTTGGAGAAACACTGCCCTTGATTCTTCTCTGAGTTTCTGCAACAAGACTTCATCTTCTGCAGGAAGCTGAGGTGAAATGATGTGAAGTTAAGATTAAGTAGGTATTACAAACACTACCGTTTGGGGTCAGTAAGATTTTTTTTTTTTTTTAAGAAATTGCTACATATATTATGGCAAAAATGCATTAAGTTGATCAAAAGTGACAGTAAAAACATTTAAAATACTGTATATGCTGTTCTTCTGATCTTTCTATTAAATCAACTGTTATCAATACTGATGTTAATAATAAATGTTTCTTGAGCATCAAATCAGCTTATTAGAATGATCTGTGAAGGATCATGTGACTCTGAAGACTGGAGTAATGATGCTGAAAATTTAGCTTTGCCATCACAGGAATAAATTACATTTTAAAATATATTAGAATAGAAAACAGTTATTTTTAATTGTAATAATATTTCTGTTTTTATTGTATTTTTGATCAAATCAGTGCAGCTTTGGTGAGCATAAGAGGCTTCTTTCAAAAACTTTTACAAATCTTACTGAATGTTAGTATAAGCTGATGAACAACATGAAAAAGTGGTGACCTTCAAATGAATATCTTCAAGACTAGACATTTATCGTTGTCATGATAGGTCAGATTATGAAACGTGGATGTAATTGTAACATTTTAAATATGATATAATATACCACAACCACTGTCAACACTGTATTCTCATTACTGATTAGATCCAGAACAACTCACCCTGTAGTAGAAGCGTGGGATGTGTTTAAATGAGTCATCTTCTCCTTTCTCACCTCCTTTCCATTTAGTGTAATACTTGGTGAACAATTCGGTTTCCTCCGCTTTCTTCTCCTCCTCTGTTTTGCCATCTGTTAAATAGAGTTAACCCACACATTAAGATTATTCACTCAGCATTTATCTGAAATAGAAAGCTTTTGTAATATTATACACCACCGTTCATAAGTTTGGGTTCAGTAAGATTTTATTGTCTTTTTTGGAAAGAAATTAATACTTTTATTCTGCAAGGATGTTTTAAATGGATCAAAAGGGACTGTAAAGACGGTTTAATGTTACAAAAGATTCTATTTCAAATAAATGCTGTTCTTTTTTTTGAAAGAATCCTGAAAAAAAATATACACAACTGTTTTCAAAACTATAATAACAATAAATGTTTCTTGAGCATCAAATCAGCCAATTAGAATGATTTCTGAAGGGTCATGTGACTCTGAAGACTGGAGAAATGATGCTGAAAATTCAGCTTTGCCATCACAGGAGTAAATTACATTTCAAAATATATTCAAAAACTAAACAGTTATTTTAAATTGTAATAAAATTCCACATTATACTGTTTTTACAGTATTTTTAATCAAATAAACATCCTTGGTGAGCATAAGAGACTTCTTTTAAAAACATTAAAAATCGTACCGAACTTTTCCCAAACTTTTGAGCGGCACTGCACATGTCCGGCTTAGTTTCACAGTAAAATCATGGTAACCATGAGCAAAACCATAGATGGCTCCTCATTACCAGGATGATTCCTACTTTGCAATACATTTTAATGCCACCATCATTTGTGTTTTAAATTATTGGATAAAATACCACACTTTTGAGTAACACTTATAAGTTTTTATTAAAATTTCTTACATTTGAAAATCATATTAGACCGTTTTCATTTATTACCATGATAGGGTAACCATGGTTTCTATACAACAAACTGTAGTACTAAATTATGACTGAGTACATTAAAACTAATATTTAGTATAGTCTAAATCTACAAATATTTGTATCAAATATAATGTTTAGGGACTTCAGACTTAAAGTAAAACCACGGTACATTTTTTGCAAGCGAGTTTTAATCCTTGTAGATAGTTATACTTATTATTTAGGATAAGAGTTATATTTCTCTCTCTCTCTCTCTTTGAACTCACTGTAAATCTCTGTTGTTATCGATTAGCTCAAGTCATCATCTCACCTTGTTTCGCGTTGGCGAGTCTTTTCCGCAGTAAATCTTTCCAGTGTGCGGTTTTGTCGTTTGCCATTCTTAACTTTATTCAGTCATAATATTTTTTAAACCAACAAGCTTGAAACTATTTACTAATTAAACTGCAATATGTAAGAGTAGCCAAGGCGGTTGATCAACTGTTTACATCTCCAACCGAAAGGCGCACGAGTGACGTGGATAAAGTGCGACTTCAAAGGAGAGTGAACGGCTGCTCGCTTTCTGCTTACAATTCGATAACCTTTGACTAGATACTGTAAGTTAGATGTTCTTGTTTAAAATACGGATGATTGTTTCGACAAAATTACGTTTAAAATAAGCGATATCTTAGTGAGCTTATCTATATGAGGGTCCCAATATTGTGTGCTTTAAGTAACGTTACAGAAGGACATTTCTTTAGCAGATGAGTTGCTGAATGTTATTTATAATTATTCATTTGAGGTATTATTAAGTATAACTTTATAAAGTTTTGTACGTATGTTGACTAGTAAAACCTAATTCATAAAGCAATGAGATTTTGAAGCAGAATAAGTCATTTATTATTAGTTGCTCATTTGTTTGTGGTGGAACATTTACATAAATCGCCATTAAATTAGTGCTTTGTCTGAAAAATAGGCTATAATAGACTTGTAAGGAAATGGGATCTCTTGTGTCAAATTCAAGCACTTGTATAAAGCATCTATGCACATGGGTTGTCAACCCTCTGTATTTCAGGCCTGGTTTACCACATCATAAAATGAAGCTTGCTGTTAGGTTTATCATAAATCCACAGACACAATTTTACTGCACAAAAGGAGGCAAACAAGCACAATTACACAGCCGAGTTACCAAAGAAATAGGATTCAGTCCTAGAACAAGGCCTGCATTCCCAAATTCAGTATTCGCTGCTGGAACTGCCAAAAAAACTGCTGAATATATGAAAAAGCGAGCTGGGATGGATGCAGAAGAGCTGTCAAATACTACACATGCGAGAAGCAGAGCATCTCTAAAAGTTGCCCTTCCTGATCATCCTCTGACCACATCAGAGTGGGCAAAATTCAAAGAGGGTTCCTCTAAACCTGAGCGCTTTGAGGTGCAAATGATGGAAGGACTGTTGGCGGCTAATGCAGATGTCAACATCGCCAAATCCCTCTTGGCGTACGTGGTTAAAGACAAAGGCACCCTTTCTTACGAACTCCTTTTGAGGTACCTCACGCTGTGTGTCACAGCTGGGCACCACTCTGAGGTATTTGACACTTACGACATCATGAGAACTTGTTTTAAGACCCTTGACACTGGAGCTTCGTCCCTGTTTATTAAAGGTTTCAGTCAAACTGAACGCTGGAGGGAGGCACTTGCCGTGTTGGAGGGTATGAAAAAGGCCCTCCTGCCCTCTCCTCGGAACTATGGTGACGCCATCGCTGGGGCGGTACTTCATGGGGATACCGAGACGAGCTGGAAGCTGTACGACGAACTGCTTGAACAGGGTCTCTTACCTAATCAGGACACCTGGCAGTGCCTGTTTCAGAGTGGCATCACTCACCATGGACAGGAGAACAAACTCTTTTCTGTCCTGTCATATATGAGAGACAATCAGATCTACCCAGAGGAGCCACTGATTAAAACTATCAAAGCTTGGTTTGAGAGGTAATTGTAAAAAAAGACTAAATATATAATAATATATATATAAAACTAATATATATATATATAATATATTTATATATAATATATATATATATATATAAATGCTTGTTTGAAATATATGTCAGTGTATACATATATACGCACACACACACACATTTTATATATATTTATATATATATATATATATATATATATATATATAAAACTAATATATATATATAATATATTTATATATATATAAATGCTTGTTTGTAATATATGTCAGTATACATATATACGCACACACACACACATTTTATATATATTTATATATATATATATATAAAACTAATATATATATATATATATATATATATATATAATATATTTATATATATATATAAATGCTTGTTTGTAATATATGTCAGTGTATACATATATACGCGCACACACACACATTTTATATATATTTATATATATAAGCTTTTATGTAAGATGCAATTAATCGCGATTAATTGATTTGACTGATTTTTTTTCACTGTTTTGTCCCCCCCACCCGCCTATCTGCACAGTTTACCGGATCAGAAATGGAGTGGGAAGTTCTCATTTGTGGCCATCAGGTACTAGTTTCATTTTTAGTTTTAATTAAACACAGTGATCATAAAGACGATTTTTAATAAATTTTTTGGTATGGATATAACTTGTTTTAGTGGAGAGTGCAAAAATTGCAAGGCGTCACTGGAATCCATTCAACTGACTGAGGAAGAGTATGCTCGGCTCAAGGATGAAGTGATGAAAAAAGTGATAGAGGGAAGTGACATCTTCAACAAAACCACCCCAGAGGTCTGTCTCCTATATTATATCCTTCTTTTACCAGAGTTAATTAACCAATGTTGATTTAATCTAGATACGTAGACAAAATCAACATTAAAGCCAGTGTTGTTATTGGTCATTCATACTAAACTAAAAGTATTAAAAATACTGGAATACAAAATGAAAAACAAACTTAAGAAACGTGAACAAAAAGTTAGTAATGTTGTCTTTGCAAATAACTGAAATGATTAAAACTAATGTTGAAATAAAAAATAAAGCTACATAAAATTAATCACAAAAATGTCAAAAAATTAAAATAAATATTCAAATAAATATTTATGTTATATTTTATATTCAAAATATTTATAAATACTAATGTAGAATATAAATAATACTAAAAGAGCACTGAATTACTTAAATTCACCTCAGTGTAAAGGAAGTGTGGTCTTATTCTTTAGTGCCCTTTGACTCCACAAGATGGCGATAGCGTCCTATACATCTTATATTTAGTTTTCTACATGACTGATCAAACATGTTATACATGTATGTGAAATATTAAACATTAGCCTATTTTTGAATGCTTCTTAGATTATTTTCCCCCTGGAAATGATAAAGTAATAAAAAGCACATAGGCTAAAAACGAACTTTCTTTATGGCACCAAATAGGCTGCAAATACGTGATAGGCAAGTTGGGTAGTCGTCCAGAATTAGAAGATGTTCCATGCAGTTTTGAGCTCCATCTTAAATGAAGTCTGCCCCTGAATTAGATGATGTTGTTGTCCGGACGGCTGCTTATTTCAGGCTGTGGGGTCTATAGATGTCAAAAGCATGTGATCCTGTCTAGTTCCACATTTAGACATGATGTAGGGGCTTTCCAACACATGTTCCTTCATGTGTCTGTCAGGTCCCCGGTTTAGCAAGCCCATGAAAGCAGTCTAACTGAAGACACAAGGTCACAAGGCAAGCGATTCCTCTGAAATTCCATTTGCCTGAAAGAACAGTCATGTTTGTTTGCAAACGGCGTTCTCACGCGTAGGAAAAGCATTACATTTCCAAACGCTGACCCTCTCAGAAAGGGTCATTGTAATACAGTACATCTATATAAAAACAAAGTTGTCAGTATAGCCATAAACAATCTCTAATTTGGTTGTGCACATGATTGATGCTGATACATGGGAATTGCTTATGTGCGTTTTGCTCTCGTAAAAAACAATGGGCTTTCACATTTCAGCCCTCAAAAGCCTCTCACATGAGTGACCCTGGAAAGTCCCTGCCTGTCTGCAGCGCTGCATGGACTCCAGCCCCCCTGCCATCGCTGCAGCAGCGCTTTATGAAGTGAAACCAGTGTAAGGCAGTTAAAACACCCCAGTCAAAACACTCCAGAAGCATTTAACAACCCCTAGACAATCATTTTGCCTTTAAAGAGGGGGAAAAAATAGTGCTTTTTGGTGGTTGACATGACATGACAACCGTGGCATGCTGTGTGACATGCAATACTTCATCAAAAACAACATTTTGAATGTTTTAGACAACAGCTTTTAGATTATTATTACATTTTATTTAACCTTTATTTAACCGGGAGAGACCCATTGAGATTAAAAACCTCTTTTTCAAGGGAGTCCTGGCCAAGAGGCAACAACATTACACAATTATAAACATAAAAAGAAACATTAAAATAACACAGGTTATGAAAAACAAAGTCTCCATGGCTTTCAGATTAGTTTTAAAAGCATTGAAAGACAAGAGCTCAAGTCAGTTTCCAGTCCTTCTGCAACTGTGAAATGTGAGATTACAAGGAATATTTGTACTTGTAAACATGAAAAAATGTTTTTTTTCCACACCATATGCATATTCACTAGTTTGGGTTTGGTATTATTTTTAAATGTTTTGAAAGAACCATCTTATTCTGCATTTATTTGGTCAAAAATCCAGTAAAAACAATACAATTGTAAAATATTATTAAAATTTAAAATGTATTCCTGTAATGGCAAAGCTATTACTTTAGTCTTGTCACATGATCCTTCAGAAATTTGCACTATAGTGACAGACGCCGACCAACAGTGCGATTACAGTGCGTCACTTCTCGCCAAATCAGCATGGTCAGTCTGTGACCACAAGCCAACAGACAGCAGCAGAGGTAACACACTCATCTGACTAAACTCAATGAAGTGTCTGTTGCCATCTGTCAGCGGCTGTCTGGCCTTGAAGGGTTAGTTCACCAAAAAAATGAAAATTCGGTGTTTAATTACTCACCCTCATGTCGTTCCACACCTGTAAGACCTTCGTTCATCTTCGGAACACAAATTAAGATATTTTTGATGAAATCCAAGAGATATATGAGCAATACAACCTCCACTTTCAAGGTCCAGAAAGGTACTAAAGACGTCGTTAGAACAGTCGATGTGACTGCAGTGGTTCAACCTTAGTTTTATGAATACTTTTTGTGCACAAAAACAAAATTAACGACTTTGTTCAACAATATCTTCTCTTCTGTGTCCTTTATGTTGTGTTACGTCCAGTCTTCCAGGTTCTATGTTAGAACGCTGACTGACTTTCGTCGTCGTCGTTCTGCTCATGTGTGCAGCTTTGGCCAATACCGAGCGGCATTTCGGACGTAAACACGGAAGCCTACTTTGCTTACTGCAACTGCATAAGGATAATGACAGAGAAGAGACTGTTGAATACATTTTGAGATTGTTGAATTGTTTTGTCTTTGCGCACAAAAAGTATTCTTGTTGCTTCATAACATTAAGCATGAACCACTGCAGTCAAGTGGACCGTTTTAATGATGTCTTTAGTACCTTTCTGGACCTTGAAAGTGGTGGTTGTACTGCTGTCTATATTACCTCTCGGATTTCATTAAACTATCTTAATTTGTGTTCCGAAGATGAACGAAGGTCTTAGAGGTTTGAAATGACATGAGGGTGAGTAAATAATGATGGAAATTTTATTTTTGGGTGGACTAACTTTTTAAGATGCTGATTTGCTGAAACGGTAGTCCTACTTAACATTTTTGCAGAAATGTTGATAAATGTTTTTTTTAATGATTCTATAAATAAAATAAAATGAATAAAATCTTACTGACCACAGTAGTGTATAATAAGTTATTTGTTTACACTATGTAACATTTGTCCCTCTAGCGGTTGAAAAAAAACAAAACTACATTTTACGAAAGAGTGTTGTTTTGGTGCTTCGGCTTTGCGTGACTGTGGATGAATATGACCATTCACTATTGATAATGCTTTAAAGGCACAATATGTACGAATTTTTATATAAAAATATACAAAAACTTTGGGACAAAAGGAGAAATAAAACGAGGATCAACATCGGCGTGGCGTTTCCTTTGACTTGACAGAGATGGCGCTCTTGCGCATTATTACACAAGGTAAGCAAATGTAGGTTACATAAGACTATTCAGTGTTAGATAGCTCAACATGATGAAATGAATGAAGAATGAAATGTCCTCTTTGCTTTATCCCCGGGACTCACGTGTACCACTGATATCTGTCTCTCATTAGTAATTGCGCCCGCGATTGTCGGCCACGCGCTGCTTCATACCACAGTCATGTTAAAAAACATGCATTCACTCATCCATAAATATTATTTCCACATAAACATTATTAGATTCATCGGCATGACGACAAGTTCCATGTTCCACTCATTCACACAGCCTCTGTTATTGTTTTGAAGAGTTTAGCGACCCCTAGCGTATACCTATTGTGTCTTTTAATGAACTCTATTAGAGCTACTCATGGCAATTTATCGGTTCAATATAACATTTAATACAGCATTTCAGATCCCTCCGATTTTGCCATCTCCGAACAGCTAAGCTAATGTTGATTCTCTTTTTATTACAAGCTCTGTTTTTTCAGCAGACTCTTCTCTGTTTAACATTTTTTTAAAAATAGGTGATTCCCCGGAGGTTCGAAATTTAGCGAGGTCTATATCGAGCTTTCTAACCTGTCACTCCCACCCCATACACGTGTCGAGTCATTTTTTAACATATTAACCTAAAACCTTTGTGTTAAAAAATATAATAAATAGTCAGGGAACTTTAAATGTGGTCAAAGTGTTCAGTTAATGCACCATATGATTGTCAACACGTTAAAAAATCCAAGTGAAATATCCAGATGAGCATGTTAACCATTTTTATTGCTTATTGTTAAAAAGTCCCTTTTCAGTTTCCTCATATTCAGTGGCCGGCAGCTTTTCAGGTCAAGTGTGAGCTTTGGGAGCCTGTTTTTCCCGTTTCAAAAAGAGCAAACCTGTAATAAAGAAAAGTACAGGACTTGCAGATGCCTTTTCATTAATGTCTGCTGTGGAGTACTCCAATTTCTTTGTTCTCTGTCTATTTTTGTATGGCTCCCTTTCATTTTATTGGAATTTCATGCATGCTTTGAACAAAATGGAGTAGGTACTTTGAGAGTTAAAGAAATCTTGCTTATTTGTTTGTAATGATTCAAACAAACGTTTGCAATTGTACATTGTGTCCAAGAATCACGCCAAGGCTGAACAAGGGTGTTTAGATTGTCGTGGGCTATTGTGTATATTCCAAGAAGAAAAAAGTAGACCGATCACTATCAAATCTGGATTCAACTTGTTTTGAACGTGCGTGTACCAAACACACCCTTTGTAAGTACACAAAGTTCTGTACAGCAAGCTGGTACTGCATTCACGTAACCTCTTGACACCATTGGGGAATCCCCAGTGTTCCTGTTCCCATTCATCCTAACCTCTCTATGACCACGAGAGGATGCGGAGCAAAACAAAAACACAAAAGAAAACACTTACGATCTTACGCTGCAAGACCTTCGTCGTCAAAATCTTATTGAATGTGCATAGTTAAAGCCAGGAGAACTTGCATTTTTGGATTAATTTCTTCCCGTACTAATGCCCTTACTCTGCTGCAAGAGTTTTAGAAAGTTGTTCAACTGATCACCAACCGCTAACCCCCACCAAAACCAAAGAGGAATTCCCCAAATATCCAGCTCCCCTTCCCCCCTCTCGCTGGCGCTCAACCCTCCCCCAGTCCTGCACCCTCTCAGCCACTAGCACAGACATGCTACTTAACACGCTCTTAACAAGATTTTTAACATGCAAAATAGCTGCACTTATTTTGTTTTGTTGTCTTGTTTTCAAAGGCGGATCACAATGTTCTGTTTTTGCATATAAGTGCCTTGGAGGGGTGGGAATTGGAATTTTTGAAGGAAAAATTCTCACGCTCCAGGCAGAACTGAAAGCACTGGTTTCCAGCCACCTGACAGTCCAGGAATACTTGTGGTTTTGACAGACATAGCTCTGTTTGCTTTAGACAGAGGCTTGTGTATTAGCTCTTGGTCTTAACTCTGTCACATTGTTGTTTCCTCAACTTTAAGAAAGAACGTGCAGTTCCCTCAAAGCAGTACGCTCCGATGCAAGGATTTTTACTCAATAACTAAACTTAAGTTAAATGTCCAAAATATTGGTTCTTGCACTTTCGTTTTGGGAAGCATAATAACTTTTTTTTTACTCCACTACATTTCAGAAGAAACATACTTTTGCTCATTATTTTTGAAGTGAAGAAAACGATGGTCATGTCTTATTCGAGACGAATCATTATTTGAATCAATGACTCCACGGAATCGTCTGCTTCTCAGACGGAAAACTGCCACCTAGCAAAGTTTCAAAGTTACTTTTCCTTTCAGGGAATGTCTGTTCGCTTAGCGGCCATATTTGCAACGCCTCCGGGCATCTATTTCGGGCATCCAAGACCAAGTTCTATCGATTTGAATGGGGGAAATCTCAAAAACAGCTTGGCGAACTCACAAGTATGCATTCATCTCCGAAAACATATATTTTTTTTGTCTCGCTTTTTATAATGAGCTCAGACAAGCTCAGTGCTGACTTGTTTTCAATCAGTTCTTTTTCGTGAATTGGAATATTTGCAAAGGATTGTGGGTGATTGAAGGACGCAAAGGATACACTTAATGCATCCTTCAAAACGAGCTGAACGAACGACATGACGTGAAGGCTGCCTTCCAAGGATCCTTCAAATTGAGACAGCATTCGGTGACACTCATGGAGCAGCTGAGATATGCAGACTTACTTGGACTCAGCCTTCCTGTCTTTAGGGAAATCTAAGCATTTGTTGCTGTCAAACAATACAACTTTAAATAGAATGTGACCACACCTGGCTCACCTTCAAAAGCGTGATCAGGTTGTGTTTAGCTAAATAACCAAAGAGCACAACGGCCCCTTGAAGGAAAAAAAAAAAAAGCTGGAACTTCATCCTCCTTTGTTGTTGTTTAAGAAGAGGTTGAAATACCTCCAGAATTGTCCTTGGCAAAACATGTAAACATCTGAGGGAATTTCCAGCTGGATTGGGGCCGAGTCACTCCCTCACCTGTCTGCCCTCAGGCCTCAGAGCTGCAGACAGGCTTTTGATTTACTAAACATTTGCACAGCCGTTTTTACTTACACCTATAGCTTATCGGTGGTGGACAATGTACACAAATACTGAGTTAAAATACACGTACCTTGATGAAATATTACACAAATAAAAGTATTAAGTACTTACCAGACATCAACCAGCCAGCATTAGTCAATTAAAAAGATTAGTGGGTGCGGACATTAAAATGCATGATCCACAATTAGGCAAACAAATGAATAATATTACTTAAAATGTTAAACTTTCAAAAACAGTAGAAATCAGATCATGAGGTTTAGGTCGTAAAATAACTAAAACTAATAAAAAATAAATCAAATATTTCAAATGATATAAAACTAACAAAATTGCTCAAACTCAAACTAAAATTAGAATAAATCCTGACAATATAAAAATAAATCAAAATAGCAATAAATACTATAATAATAAAATAACACAGGGTGCTTTTCGGACGATAGGCAAAGTCAAGAATTCTTTAATGGTCTTGGGATGAAATGTGGGATGTTTTTTGTTTACAATGCTCTGACAGATAGAACAGCGTCATGGTACGTTCAGTTCTTGTTCAGTACTTGTCTGTAAACGCATTCCTTTATCTCATGGTTACATGATTCACTCTTATAGTATACTTCCTGTACGTTCATGAATGCACTTATCTCAGCTCCTCACATAATCTGATAAAATATGTAGAGTTTCATGAGTTTCAGGCAGGCACTTACAATGATATCTCTGTCTGCTATAAATGTCACCTTCCGGGCCTCGTGCTTTTCAAACAACAATCTTTAGTTTAAAGGTGAATTGTGTAAAATCTCTGCCACTTGCATCACAAAACAGAAATGCAATTCCTCAGCTGTTCTAGAAGGTCTAAAGTCCTCATTTGGTGTATTGTAATAGTCCTTTTCTTGGTTTAATAGTGTTGTTTAAAAAAAAAAAAAAAAAAAAAAAAAATTCAGTTTCCAGTTACATTTCTTGAATCATCCTTAAGATTTGCAAATCAATCATTTCATTTCTCAAAACAATTCATATTCCAGCTTGCTCAATATCCTTAGTTCATCTCTCAAAATTAAGTATTTATGTCAATGAACACATCCGTGCCATCAGAATGACAAGTCCTTGTGTCCTTGTTCACAAGATCAAAAAATCAAAAATGCTTAGTCATGTTGTCAGTATAACAGTGTATTCTGAGAACTGTTGTCAGTATTTTCAGATGCAAACTATGGCTACGATTTTGATGACAGTGATTGAAAAGGCACAAGACTGCACACACACACACACACACACACACACACACTTTATATACTTGTGTGTATTACATTGTCTCTATGAAGTACAGGGCACAATGTAAAATGCAAATGGAGTGCTGTAATATAGCATTATAGTAAGTTCAATATTACATTGTCTGATGATGATTGAGGGTATGGTTGTTCTCCCAACATCGGTTGTACCTTTCGACCCGCCTCGGACGTAAGGTCATGACTGAGAACATGGTCCACAATAGTGGCCTTTATTTCATCAGAAACATGTCTACAATCTTGGCTTCTTCTACCTCTTCCTCTGTTTTGCCTCCGTTCCCTTCCACCACTTCCTTGTTCCTTCTTCCCGACTGCTGACCCTGTTTGTTTTCTTATTCTTCTTCCATTTACATTTCCCTTCATTAGTGAAATTCAGTTAATCAATCCAGGACACATTTTAAAAAAAAAAAAAAATGTATTGAAAATATGCTTGACAGTTTATTACAACTAGTTCAATCATTTTGCATTTATTGACTTATGCAAGGAGCCTAGATGTTTTGAGCGGTAAGAATATTCAATAGAGAACCAGTATAGTATATTTTGATCAACATGACATGAGCAATTGATAATGTAGGAAACGGATGAAAATTGTACATAATCAGTGGAGGTTGAACAAGTAATTTTGAGAATTTCAGTTGTAATCTGAGAAAAACTTTTAGTAATTTTGCTGTGTGTTTTTGCCATTTTTATTAGTTTAATGTTTCTATTTGGCTATAAATTATTTTATTATTTTATATATATATATATATATATAAGTCTTTATTTGAATGAACAAAAACAACTTTTACTAATTATAGTTACAATAACAACACTGGCATGAATGCTGTACTATTTCAGTTCAGCATAAGGGTTTTCAGCTGTCTTGCTTGTCTTGTGTAACACTGGTTGTTTTTCTCTTGTGTAATGTGCTGCACAGCACCAAAGTGAGGTAACATACATAGAATACATAGTATTGTAGAAGGACGGTTACAAAACTGCATAATGTTGTATCTTTACTGCCCCTTTTGTGGCTAGTTTTAGCATCAGAAAAAACAACAATGAAATATTGCAATGTTCAAAAGTATCAAAAGATATTATCAAAACTGCGAAACTGATTTTTTTTTTTTTTTTTTTTTTCAAAAGTACGCATATTGTCTGTACCAAATCTATTTGATTGTAGCATATGTTCACTGTATATGGTCATGGTTTTGAGAATAACCACTTGTTTGTCTTCTGTACAGGAGCTTAAAAGCTTTAAAAGTTTCGTGAAGCAGAGGCCTCCCTTTGATATTGTTATTGATGGCCTTAATGTGGCTAACACTACACCCAAGGCCACCCACTCTGAGACGGTGAGTGATGGGTCATTTAACTGCTTGGATGTTCCAAGACAGGGCTGGTTTGTCTGTGGGTTATTGGTGACCTTTTAAATCACATAACTGGCTAGACAGTCAACCTACTCTGATTTAAAGCACTAAACATAGGAAAAGAATAGCTAGCTGTCCCAAAAATAAGTTTGTTTACCTTTATGTTTGAGCATTCAACTGATCATTTGGCATTCTAACGTCAAGAAAACAGAAAAGAGTCCAAGAGGATCCACCAGGGGGACGATGCTGAGCATGGTTGTCACATCTTACTTTTAGTGCAATCGAAGAGGTTTAGAGAACAGCCCCAAATTTCTCATATTTTCCAACCTGAAAGACCCCCAAACCCACGAAACCCACCACAGTTACTCAAACTAAAAATAGGGAAATTTCGATGTCCATGTAATATAACACAGAATGTGTTACACATCAGCCCTCCTACGAGGTGGTATCAGTACCAGTTGTGAGTTTACATTTAATTCTCCTTAATAGTACCTTTTGAGGGTTTTTTTTTTTCTTTTCTTTTTTTGCCTACAAATAGGCTAGAATGTTTAGATAAATACCCACACCCACTCACCCCACCCTCAACCACCCTTTAACTGAAAACCAATGACTCGAAAAAGCAGATATGGGTAATTTCACCATATTTCCCCAGTTGAATAATCACAGTACATTTAGATAATTGTATTGTATTAGCTTTCTGAAATGTTATGGTTAAATGTGCAAATTAGGCATAATCTAATTAAAAATGCAGGTAACATTTTACAATAAGGTTCGTTAGTTAACAACATTAGTTAACATGAGCTAATAATGAACTGTACTTATACAGTGTTTATTAATCTTTGTTAATGTTAATTTCAACATTTATTAATATATTATTAATCATATTTTGTTAACATACTATGCACTGTGGACTAACATGAGCAAACAATAAATAACTGTATTTAAATTTTGTAATAAAGATTAGTAAATACAGTAACAAATGCATTGCTCATTGTTAGTTCATGTTAGTTAATACATTACCTAATGTTTAACTAATGAACCTTATCGTAAAGTGTTACCAAAATGCACATAATAAATAAAAATGTATATTATAAATGAGATGTATGAACAACACCCTCTGTAAAAACCCTCAGAATAAAACTAGAACGTTTGGTGTATGCAAGTGCAAGAACTGGAGATTTCTAACTCATTTTTAGAAAACAGACTTTGAAGATATGTATTGTAATTGACATCTGCAGGTGCAAATAGTCACAGTGAAATAAAATAAACACTTAAATGTGTATTTTGGGTGTTTTCTTTTCACATGTCTAAAATAAGAAATGTAATAGACGCAAAATAGACCAAAATCAAAAAACTGACCAGTGCATGAAAAACAATGTTTTTTCTTTAATGTCTTTAATGTCACAACAGATATGATTTAAGTAAGCAATAATTGACAACGGGCCATTGAATTATTTGAAAGTAATGTGGCCATGGTGTAAATGGAGCCATTGATAGCAGACTAAGGCCCCGATCACACAGAACACGTTTTTCAGGTCTGAAAACGCCAGGCGCACCGCACTATCCTTTTTTGTTGATTTTAGAAAAGAGCAGTGCACTGCGATTATTTATGTTGCTAGGCAACCACTGAATCAGCTGTCCTGTCAGTGTCGGGCGAGCACTCTTTGGTTTGCTGTTAAACTGTCATATTAGCAGAAACTTTAAAAAAAAAAAGTATATTACAAGCAACGGGCTCCATCTTTGCAATGTCCAAAGAACTGTAAACATTCATCAGCGCGACGGAAAGCCGTCTCGCCATTCATTCGATTGGACAATGGGAAAAAAATGCGAATGATGTTGGGCGCTTTTCTGCTCAGAGTTGATTTTTTTCAACTTCAGACACTCACACAAGTGCATTCCTGCAAAAACGTGAGGCGCATAAACAGCGTGCGGAACGCTCACTGCCAATGGAAAACAATTCAAAAAGGCACTAATGCTGTTATTGAAGCAGTTGTTAGAGAGAGAGATTAAGCATGTTTGAATTACCTGAGTCTGTGCATCTCTCAATGATGTTCGGCTACTGTAAGTTTATCTGCTTCAATAACAGTGTCATTATTACCTTACTAGTGAGACCTAACTAGATTAGTTGCTAAACTATTTTACTGATAAAATCATTAGAGAGAGAGAGCAGGAGAAAGAGAGTATGTGCTTTCTTTCCATACATAATAAAACAGTTTTGTGACAAAAAATCATTTTTATCCTATTGTTTACTATATTTATTTACTTGATCTCTGTATTTGTAGGTTTTGGTTCTTTTGCAGTTGTAGACAGTGAGGACCTTTAAAAATAACTAAAGTCATTTGGCGGAGTGATATGGACATGTAATTCGGTCTAGACCGGCCTGGAACTACTTTAGCCGTGCATTTCCCTGAAAATAATTGCACGGCTTCGAACGTTCGTCAACCAATCCAATTCAAGTATTCAACAACTCCACAGTATATCACTAAATACTTCATTTGACATTAAGCTACAAATTATGATGGAACATAAACTTTTACCATTCTGGTCAAGGATCCTTTTAAGACCCTTTTTCTTTCCGTCCCCTCGTTCGTGGCTTCCATCTGCACTTTTTGCTTTTTATTCACCACAGACGCACGTCACACAGTCATACATTATTAACAGATAAATGCCCCATAGCAATTGTCACACAAAGGCAGGGGATTTTACACTCATTTTGAAATGACTAAACCCTGTATTTTATGTCAGACATGTGTCTTTTGTGGTCAAGTTTATTTTTGGAGCTAACATTTACCCTACTTCCTTGCTAACTGGCGCATTCAGTGGCATGCTAGTATTGACCGGTTTTCTCTGCATGCAGTCTGAGCTAGGCCTGCTGGGTGTGAAAATAAGGTCTTCAGTTAACTAGTAGCCAAAAAAGACTATATGATTTGTTTACAAGCTAAGTAGCCGGACTGTATGCAAGAGGCATAGGGAAATGAAATTGAGTGCAAATTTACAAGACTAACATGCTGGAAGGAAGAGTTTCTGTTTATCTAGAAATGCTGAGGCAAAGATCATTACAGGCAAAGGGTTAAAGTTGGATTGTAAAACCGGACTCTATCTTGTGTACGGTGCTTTCCAAAGTGAAACAGCCCATCTGTGGCTCACCGTCTACTTCCTTATCATGAATTAGCAAAAAAAAAAATGATCACACCTGCAATTCCCCAATTAGCTCTTCCTCATGTCAAAAATAACAAAACCAGGAATACAAGATAGACTGGAATTCATTGGAACTGACTTTGCATATTCATACTGACGTTATCGTAATATAAATTTGAGTATGAAATATATTTAGAAGGTTAATAAAATGCAACTAGTTGATGCGATAGTCATATGCGTGTGTGTGTGTGTGTGTGTTGCATGTATGTTTATTTTAGATTAATCTTTTCTGCAAGTTAGATTGGGCTTCAAATTTATTTGATAAAAAAATCCAGAAAAAAAGGGTAATATTGTAAATATATTATTACAATTTAAAGTAATGTTTTTCTATTTTAATACACTTTAAATGTAATTTATTTATTTTATGTAAAGCTGAATTTTCAGCATTATTAATCCAGTCTTCAGTGTCACATGATCCTTCAGAAATCATTCTAATATGCTGATTCATTATCAGTTTTCAAATAACAGTTGTGCTGCTTAATATGACAGATTAATGGAATAATATTTTGAACTCATTGTCGAATAAACCGTTTTTAAAAAATAACTGCATTTATTTATAATAGAAATCTTTTGTAACAATATACACTATACCGTTTTATTCAGCAAGGATGTGGTAAATTGATAGAAGTCTTTTTTTAACAATATAAGACTTTACTATCACTTTTTATTTTGAATAAATGCTCTTCTTTTTAATGTTTTATTCATCAATGAATCCTGAAAAAATGATCAGTTTCCAAGAAATATTAAGCAGCACGTTTTTGTGATTTATGAGGACACAAATTTGTATAAGGACATGGGTATTACACTGGTATTACAACTTAAACATGAAATATGAGGACATTTCATGTGCCCTCATATTTTTAAATGGCTTTAAAAACATACTAAACAATGTTTAATTAAAATATAAAAATGCAGAATGTTTTCTGTGATGGGTGGGTTTAGGAGTAGTTAGTGTAGGGGGAGAGATTGTACAGTTTGTACAGTGTAAAAACCATAACGTCTGTGGAAAGTTTGATAGCAAAACAAACCTCTGTGTGTGTGTGAGTGTTATGAGCCTCTGTTATTTCTCTTGATTTCTCTTTTCAGTATTTAATATGTGTTGTTTTATGCTAGACATTTTTTCAGAACTAACTCTTCTTAGTTGCATTGTCTTTTATCCAACTGGTTCCCATGTGAATGTTAATCAATGTAAAAAAAACAAAAAAAAGAGTAGTATAATACATTATTTTATCATTTAATTTAATACTTAAAATACTAGTTGTAATCTTGTACTAGTTTAGTTTCTACTTTGAATTGTGTACTATGAAAATGTGTAATAATTATATGGCATGCTTTAAAATGAAAACTGACATACAAACATCAGGATTTCAGAAAAGTTCCATCTAAAAATAACATTTTAGTTAGTCACTTCCTGCTGCAGGCTACAAACGACTTATGTATCTGCTGGAAGAAAGAGTGAGAAAAACAATAATCTACACGAAAATTATTTTGATATTCACATATATTCATATATTAAAAATAATTAGGCCCATCTCGTGAATAGATAATGCATATGCAGCGTCTTAAATCTGAACAGCTTACAAAGAACCTTAGATATTTTTAGCACACTTTTATAACCTTTACTGACCGCACTCTTTGTAAGGGGTATTGGAAAAACAACTTCCTGTGTAATCAGGAAACTCCCCCCACATGCTGTGTGCATGTGTGGGTGGCGCTAAAGTAGGCTAAAACAATGTGAGCAAGAATAATTTTCCCACAGTTGACCTGCTAAAGGTCCCAAATTCATGTGTAATGCCAAGGGAAATTCCTCCGAAAAAGTCACTAGTCGTAGATCATTTATAGAGCAAATGATGAATGAACGGAGGTCTCTCATTCATTAGAAACTTATGAATGACCTCATTTATATGTTACATGGAAAAAGTAAAAGGTCATTAAGAGTTTGAATTGTCTCTGCAGTTACTGGCCGTCGTATCGGAGCTGGAGCAGCAGGGTCTGAACATCCTGGTCCTTGGCAGGAAGCACATGCTACAACCTACCCGGAACTGGGACAGACAAAACATGAACAAGATCAAGCAGAAAGCCCACTGCTTCTTCACTGAGAACATGTTAGTATGACCCCCTTTCCTCAATCACATAATGTACAGCCTGTTCCAAAACCTAGTGAGATGCCTACGTAAGCAATTTAAGGGATCACAAGCGCATCTCTAAGAAATGAATACTTTTATTGAGCAAGGAAGCATTTATTTCTATAAAAGTGACGGTAAAGACATTTATAATGTTCTAAAAATGAATGCTTTTATTCAGTAAAGATGCATTAAAGGGTTAGTTCACCCCAAAAAAAGAAACTTCCGTCATTAGTTACTCGCCCTCATGTCGTTCCGTAAGACCTTCGTTCATCTTCGGAACACAAATTAAGATATTTTTGATGAAATCCGAGAGGGTTTTTTTATCTCCCATAGAAAGCAATGAAGTTACCACATTCAAGGTCCGGAGACCTTAGTAAAGACATCGTTAAAATAGTCCATGTGACTACAGTGGTTCAACCTTAATGTTATGAAGCAACAAGAATACTTTTTGTGTGCAAAAACAAAATAAAAATGTAACACAGTTCTTAGGTACGGGAAGGAGGAGGCGGGAACCGGCAAACGTTAAACGTAACTTTAATATCAAAATAAAAAAACAACAAAACGAAAGTATAAGGGCGGCAGTTCCTCACGACGACTGCCACCCACACAAACATAATAAAACACAACATAAATCCAGGCCTGGTCCTCTCTCGTCCTTCTCTTTTATTCTTCTGGAGCTCCTCCGTGAGAGATACGAGACCGGTGCAGCGCACAGCTGACGCTCATTATCACTCGCGCCACTGGCCTCGCACCGTTCCCTCACGGATTTCGCCCTGCTCGTCACAAAAATAATGACTTTATTCAACATTTTTTCCTCTTCCCTGTGAGTCTTCTACGCAGTTGACGCAGTGAAAACTGTTCAGTGCTTCTGTGTTTACGTCAAAGCACCGAATCATTATGGGCCGGCTCCTGCGTCAGCATCACATGCATACTTTGTGCTGATCATGTGAATAGCTTCGGCCAATACTAAGCTGGCGTTCAGACGTAAACACAGAAGCTCTGCGCTGTGTTGAACGGCTTGGATGACTGACTGGGAAGAGGAAAAATTGTTGAATAAAGTCGTCAAGTCACCTTTACTTCTATAGCGCTTTTTACAATGCAAATTGTGGCAAAGCAGCTTTACAGTAGTAATTGGCAAATCATTTTTGGCTACACAGCAGCGGTGTCATTTTCCATCTTATTCTATATATTTGTATTGATTCATTCCGATGCAAAGATCAGTAGTTATTAGTCTAGTTAATTTATGTATATCAGCACTGGAGAAAAAAAACGGCACCAATGCAGACATACCAAAAACACTGCTGAATATCAAGAAAGTCTCCAACTTAAGCAAGCCAAAAGCAAGTCGTTATTTTTGTTTTGTTTTTGCACACAAAAAGTATTCTCGCCGCTTCATAACATTAAGGTTAAACTACTGTAGTCATGTGGACTATTTTAATGATGTCTTTTCTACCTCTCTGGACCTTGAATGTGGTAACTTCATTGCTTTCTATTGGAGATTAAAAAAAAACTCTTGGATTTCATCAAAAATATGTTAATTAGTGTTCTGAAGCTGAACAAAGGTCTTACAGGTTTGGAACGACATGAGGCCGAGTAATTAATGACAGAATTTTTTATTATTATTATTGGGTTTCAATTTAAACTAATCTTTTAAATTGATCAAAAGTGACAGTAAAGTCATTTATAAGGTTCTAAAAGATTTGCATTTCAAATGAATGTTGTTTTTTAACTTTCTATTCATGAAAGAAAAAAAAAATTCCCCACAGTTCCACAAAATTATCATAGCAACACAACTGTTTTCAACACAGAAATGTTTTTTGAGCAGCAAATCATCATATTAGAATGATTTCTGAAGGATCGTGTGACACTGAAGACTGAAGTAATGAGGCTTAAAATTCAGCCTTGCTTCACAGGAATACATTACATTTTAAAACATGTTATTTTATATGGTAAAGATATTTCTCAATGTAACTGTTTTTACTGTATTTTTTATCAATTTATTCTTAATATTATTATTATTATTATTATTGAAGTTATTATTAAAGTTCCATCTAAAATTAAAGTTTTTGGGGAATGCAGTTCCATAATGCATTGCAAAAAGCTCATTTCATCCAAGGTGATATTGATGAAAATCCCATAACTCTTGGCTTTGTCATCCTGGAATATGGCCATGATACGTCGTCCTACATACTTGTTTAAAAAAAAACTTCTGTTCAGTTATCATGCTATCTAGAAGACATCACTATGTTTTGTAACTGTTTCACTCAAATGTTGTGTAAGTGCATGTACCGATCACTTCCCTTCTGCGTAAGTCAATATAGCCCCACAATGATTTCAGGCACTAAGCATGAAAGGTATTTTTGATACAGTTGCACTGTTTTTCTTGGATGACTGCCACAGATCTGAAGATGACCCGTTTCTGCTGTATGCTGCTTTGCACTCTGGCGTTCACTGTAATTTTCTTAGTCGCGATCTAATGAGGGACCACAAGGCCTGCTTGCCAGACAGCGCAATCAGACGCCTCTTCTTCAAGTGGCAACGTGGACATCAGTTGGTAATCAGTCATTATGTCCCAGGAAAAAGGGTTCGATTTCAGGTAGGCTCAGGAGACCTTATGCAATCAATAGTATTTAAAGGACCAAAATCCTCATTAGGATGACTGATTACTCTACTTTGTTTTTCAGAGGATCTCTGCTTATGACACCATCGTTCAGACCTCCGGCAGCTCTTGGCACATTCCTTACGATGAGAATGGAAGAGATAGAGCCACATATGAAGTTCCTCAGAAATGGCTCTGTCTTACTCAAGAACATTGAGGCTCGAGTTTCTGCTAGTGTGCTGGCTGAAAAATGCATTCAATTTCAAATCAATTAAAACACTTTGCAAAATGTGCAATTGTTTCTTCTTCTGCTTATCTACTTTCATTTTATATATACACTTACGATCAAAAATATCAAAAATATTTATTAAATACTTTTTTTATAACATTTTAGTGGCATATTAAAAATGATAATGTCAATATGTACAGTAATGTAATATTTTTGGGATTTATTTTCATAATACAGCTGTCTTAAATAATTATTCAGCCCCTATTCATCATTGCGGTTTTTAAATCATTTACTTGTATGGTAGGGGACAGAATTGTGTTAAAACGTATTGACGCACATATAAATTTGAGTAGCAGTTACTGCCAAGACAAAAGAGCTCTCACAAAAGCTAAGAGAAGAAGGCTATGACTTCTAGAACATTTCCTAGACACTAAGGCCTGGTTTCACAGACAAGGCTTAAGTGACTGGTATCCACATATTTTAAGAAATGTCAGTGCAAGTTGCTTTCATTTAAAACAGCCCAAACATGTATTTTAGTCTGGGATTTGGCTTAATGAAACTGGGGGTAAAAGTTCCTAGAGACTCATTTGTGAATTTAAAACATATCTTACCAGAGCACACCTTTCAGGGCTTGGAACAAAAGGCACATTTTCATTCAGGGGAATAAGAATCGAAGCAGCTTAGAAAAACCCTCAATTTACTGCCAAAGACCTGCTAGATGACCTGATGAACAGAGGAAAAAACATCAGTGCAGACTATAAGTAGAACACTAAACAAACATTGACTGGACGCTTCGACAAGCACCACTCTTGACCAAGAGAACATAAAAGGCTGGCTTGAATATGCTTAAAGAATTTGCATAGGTCAGTGGAGTAATGGTAGAATGTTTAATGGAGTGATGAGACCAAACTGGACCTTTTTGTACCCCATGGATCAGCAGTAAAAGGGACATCAAGTAAAGATTATAATGCCTTCACTGATTGAACTGAAGCTTCACTGGACTTCCCAACAGGACAATGATCCCAAGTATTCATCCAAATCTACCAAAGCTTGGTTCAGGGATCAGCTCTGGAATGTTCTTGAGTGGTCTGCTCAGTCTCCAGATTTAAATCCCCTTTCAAATCTGTGGTGAGTTTTGAAGAAAGCAGTTGCAGCACGGAAACACAACGTCAGTGAGCTGGAAGCTTTTGCACACGACGAATATAGGGCGTGTCAGACACTTGTAAGCACTTACACGCAGTGTTTATTTGAAGTTATAATGTATAAAGTATTCTTTACAAAACTTGACATAAGTGCTTATTTTCTCCATGTACAGTACTGTGCAAAAGTTTTAGGCAGGTGTGAAAAAATGCTGTAAAGTAAGAATGCTTTCAAAAATAGAAATGTTAATAGTTTATATTTATCAATTAACAAAATGCAAAGTGAGTGAACAGAAGAAAAATCTACATCAAATCAATATTTGGTGTGACCACCCTTTGCCTTCAAAACAGCATCAATTCTTCTAGGTACACTTGCACACAGTTTTTGAAGGAACTCGGCAGGTAGGTTGGCCCAAACATCTTGGAGAACTAACCACAGTTCCTCTGTGGATTTAGGCAGCCTCAGTTGCTTCTCTCTCTTCATGTAATCCCAGACAGACTCGATGATGTTGAGATCAGGGCTCTGTGGGGGCCATACCATCACTTCCAGGACTCCTTGTTCTTCTTTACACTGAAGATAGTTCTTAATGACTTTCGCTGTATGTTTGGGGTCGTTGTCATGCTGCAGAATAAATTTGGGGCCAATCAGATGCCTCCCTGATGGTATTGCATGATGGATAAGTATCTGCCTGTACTTCTCAGCATTGAGGATACCATTAATTCTGACCAAATCCCCAACTCCATTTGCAGAAATGCAGCCCCAAACTTGCAAGGAACCTCCACCATGCTTCACTGTTGCCTGCAGACACTCATTCGTGTACCGCTCTCCAGCCCTTCGGCGAACAAACTGCCTTCTGCTACAGCCAAATATTTCAAATTTTGACTCATCAGTCCAGAGCACCTGCTGCCATTTTTCTGCACCCCAGTTCCTGTGTTTTCGTGCATAGTTGAGTCGCTTGGCCTTGTTTCCACGTCGGAGGTATGGCTTTTTGGCCGCAAGTCTTCCATGAAGGCCACTTCTGACCAGACTTCTCCGGACAGTAGATGGGTGTACCAGGGTCCCACTGTTTTCTGCCAATTGTGAGCTAATGGCACTGCTCGACATCTTCCGATTGCGAAGGGAAGTAAGCATGATGTGTCTTTCATCTGCTGCAGTAAGTTTCCTTGGCCGACCACTGCGTCTACGGTCCTCAACGTTGCCTGTTTCTTTGTGCTTCTTCAAAAGAGCTTGGACAGCACATCTGGAAACCCTGTCTGCCTTGAAATTTCTGCCTGGGAGAGACCTTGCTGATGCAGTATAACTACCTTGTGTCTTGTTGCTGTGCTCAGTCTTGCCATGGTGTATGACTTTTGACAGTAAACTGTCTTCAGCAACCTCACCTTGTTAGCTGAGTTTGGCTGTTCCTCACCCAGTTTTATTCCTCCTACACAGCTGTTTCTGTTTCAGTTAATGATTGTGTTTCAACCTACATATTGAATTGATGATCATTAGCACCTGTTTGGTATAATTGTTTAATCATACACCTAACTATATGCCTACAAAATCCCTGACTTTGTGCAAGTGTACCTTGAAGAATTGATGCTGTTTTGAAGGTAAAGGGTGGTCACACCAAATATGGATTTGATTTAGATTTTTCTTCTGTTCACTCACTTTGCATTTTGTTAATTGATAAATATAATCTATTACCAAGTTTATTTTTGAAAGCATTCTTACTTTACAGCATTTTTTCACACCTGCCTAAAACTTTTGCACAGTACTGTAGATTTCTAGTTAATTTTGTATATTCGTTCAGGCAAGGTTCCTCATTATAAAGATAGATTTATAGTGTTCTGTGATCTCGGGACAAGGGTGTTTTTCATCACAATCAAATAGTGGCAAATTCTAAACAAATAGTAGCCGAATAAAGCATGCTCTTTTGTGCTTGTTACTTATCCTTGTTGTGTAAATGTCAAAATACTAATTTTTTTTGTACGTTACTGTTTGTATAAATCAGCAATCCCGAAAACACTTATAAGGTCTTCCTGCCTTGACGATTTTTTCTAGTTGGTGCAAATCTGCAGTGTCACAAATGCGAAATCTCCTTGGACCAAAGTTCAGAGCACAAATGCTTGCTTTTCATAACCATTGGATGACTGGTCAGTCTGTCAGACTTCTACACTGTCCTATCTCAATGAAGGCAAAGACGCAAAAAAAAAAAAAAATCGCATCCCCAAAAATTTACTTATGACAGAAATGAACTTTTCCATTATGGGGCAAAATTTGGACTATTATTAGTTATTGATATGTATTAAATAACATATATCGTCATGTGTCAAATACTTAAATTAATCAGTTCATTAACACATTAATTATAAATGTGATTAATCAGATTGAGAATTTAATTCTTTATTACAGAATTAAATCAAATGTTTGGGTTAAAACGCATAAAAATAGTTTACAATTTCTTAAAATCCAATTTCTGACCTTACTTGTCAGCGTATGCATGCATCTTTATATCGAAACTGGCAGTTGTTTTTATAGTTTCTACATGTGTGGCTTCTTTTTATCAGAACAAAAAGGCCTACTAGAGTGACATTGATCTAACCATGGTAAGGAGCCATACCTACATGGAATGGGTTGGGTCAATGCCATCCAGACAATTTGCCTCATTAGAAATCTGCCACTGATTTTTGGAGATCTGGTTGAAGTAGGAAATAAGCACTGGAGATGACCGCTGCTTCTACTGCAGATAATAAATATTGTGTTTTCTCCAGTCATCTCGAATGGAATGACTGTTTATCTGAAACGTTTGATCTGTGAACACCACACGCTGTTCAAAGAACTCTATCCAAGAAATCTTATTCCCAAGCATCACTTCATGATCCACTATCCCCGATGCATCAGGAAGATAGGCCCACTTGTTCATGTTTGGGGGATGCGCTATGAGGCAAAAACATCGCTTTTTTTAAAAAAGTATAAAAAATTTCAAAAACATTACCAAGTCATTAGCACTTAAACATCAGATGGCTATCGCATACCACTGGGAATCTCAGCCTTTCAAGATAGAGTGTGGACCTGTAACAAGAGTTCTGCTTTGTAACTTGCTGGATTGTGAACACTGATTGCAGAAAAACTGCAACTAGACATTGACTGTTTTGTTAATACTCTTTCTTGGATTTCTTGTTTTGGGACAGAATACTGCTCAGGACTTCTTGTTTCTTCAGAATTGAAAGATGATATTCCTGTCTTCAGTAAAATTACTGACATATTTGAATTCAATGGTCAACATTTTTTGTTGACTTCTGATTTTGAAACTGTATGTTTTGTTGAACATCTTCACTCATTTCAAGTCCAAGAAGGGCTTTGCAGGAAAGTTTCCCTTTTGAATGTTGAAACCTTGCGTTTCTTTAAGCCTTTTGACCTTCAAACATCATACGGATCTCAGCAAAATAACCTATATATTGTTCCATTACATGTTTTACTATAAAGCACTTCCTTTACAAAAGATTACTGCAGTTTTTTAGAAGTAATACTACAGTTTTTGTTACATATAGAAAAATGCAGTTTTTTGGACACGAAAAAACTGCAGTTTTGCAGTATAACCTAAAATGTCTGTAGTTTTACTGGAGTACAACTATACTGCAATACGCAAATCTAAAGTACTAGTAAAATAAAACTGCAGTTATACTGTTTTTATACTTCATGCAACTTTCAGTTGTACTTCATTTTACTGCAGCTGTACTTATACTGCAGTTTTACTGCTGTTGTACTGTGACTATACTTCATTATACTGCAAATCTATGGTTGTGCTTCATTAAACTGTAGTTAAACTACTTGGTACTGCAGTTTTACTGCAGTTCTACTTCAATATACTGCAGTTCTTTTTTGTAAGGGACAGTGTACACTATATTGTACACTTTTGGTGTAAAACAATATACACTGTCGAGGGGTACATATTCAACACTTTTTAAAGTGTTACTTAAACACCAGGCTGGTGGCACCTATATATACAGCAGCGAAGTGTAAAATGTACACTTGTGGAGTTAAATGAACTGTGTGGGTTTAGATGTGGTACTATTGTCTTAAAACTTTGGTTACAATTGCAGAGCTACATATATTCATAACCATGCTCATATAACCCCAAATAATTGTACTAAAACACAATGTAATGCACTGCTTATATACTGCAGAAGACAAAACTGTGCTTGTGCTTTTCGCCCAAGGGACCATGCGGCGCGTCACGACATCTCACCCGGATGTGAATGTTGGAGCCGGTGGTATCATTTCCTGTGTACAACAAGAGCTGTGTTTAGATCTGTTTACAAACTTCACTATTAAATCTCTCGCATTATGTCCCGAGGCTCAAGCGCGGGGTTTGATCGACACATCACCATCTTTTCTCCAGAAGGGAGACTTTATCAAGTCGGTGCGTATCGATGAAAGTGTGTCTTTATTGAATCGAAAGAAGAAATGCTCAGTCATTTTGCACCAGCTTCATTCTGCACTGTCCTTTGCTCATTCTCTTTTGTTTATGGCAGCATTAAACGTTACTATGTTCAAAACGGATGCAAATAAAATTAATAAATGCATATGAGGGGAAAATGTTGTTGAAATTAATTCGCTTTTTGACTCAATTCTCTTACATGACTGATTCATCCTAACGCATTGATTTTGTTGTTGTTGTTTTTTAGCAATATGGATAAATGTACTTTAGTTTCCTTAATTATAACAATTATTTATGCATATATATTTTTATTTAATTTTATTCACATCAAACTGTTTCACTCGAGCAGCTCAGGTTTGTTCTGAATTATTTGCCCCTGAATATTGTGTTTTGTACACACTGCTGTATATGTTTAGATAGAAAATAAAGTCAATACAATTTACGATCATTGTTAAAATGTTCATTTCATTTCCCACAGAATATGCGTTCAAGGCCATTAATCAGGGAGGTCTTACATCTCTAGCTGTTCGAGGGAAAAGACTGCGCGGTTGTTATAACTCAGAAGAAAGTTCCAGTAAGTTTGTTTTACTGTATGTAAGAATTGTAACTCGTATTTGATGTATTCTTTACACTATATAAAAAGTGTGTTTATATTTTCAAAATAACATATTAACTATGCAAAAGATGTTGTGTGAGGAATACTAATATACGCTCTTTTAATCCGCCAGGATAAGCTTCTCGACGAGTCCACGGTCACTCATTTATTCAGAATAACAGAAAACATTGGCTGTGTGATGTCTGGAATGACAGGTAAACCCATCTCTGTACACTGCAATTGTCCAGCTCATGTTAAGTTTGGAAAATCTCCTTTTGTATGGTGAAAGGTGAACCTGTGTATTAATTTACAGCACGTGTGATTCTGTTTCTCTCTTCAGCCGACAGCAGGTCGCAGGTGCAGAGGGCGCGATATGAAGCTGCTAACTGGAAGTACAAATACGGCTACGAGATCCCAGTAGACATGCTGTGCAAGCGCATTGCAGACATCTCACAGGTGTACACGCAGAACGCTGAGATGAGGCCACTGGGCTGCTGTGAGTATACAGTCTGCCTATGGTCAAATGGAGGAAGCTGTTCTGAAGGCAATCGAGTCAAGTCATTTGTATACCGATTGTTTAAAGTGCCCCTTATTATGCTATTTTAAAGGTTCCTGTGTTGTTTTGGAGGTGCTTCAATAGGTCATAAACCAATTGCTGCATCACCTCTTTTCTCGTTCGATAAAGGATCTGGTCTCGCTAAAACCCACATTACCATATTTGTAGGCTTCCTCAGCGCTTGAATATGAACAGTAATGATGCTGTCGTTTTTAACGTATCAAATCAAGTACGAGTCCTTATCCTTTGGAAGTTCATGCGAAGTGGATTTGATTTCTCATCATGTCGACAACATGACCCAAACTCTTCCTGGCCTCAGCTACAACTACAGTGTTTGAGGGCGAGTCAAAGTAGACGTTGTCCACAGGCAGCCGGTTGTCTCAAACCTACGTAGGTTCGTTCGGGAGGTAAGAGTGGAATTACTGACGACTCATTTCAGGCAGTTCAGAATCGATTTTTCTTTCAGGAGACGATGACTTTATTTATTGTGCACTTTAATCTTTAAAGCTTTGCAGACCTTTTATATTATCAAACAGTTGTATTAGAAACTACATGAAGGGTAATACTCAAAAAAGCATCATAGGGGCACTTTAAAAGCAGCTTCACAGAAATAAACAAGAAAATGATAGTGTTAATTCATCAATTATGAATAATAGATGTAAAGCATCTCTACATTATTCAGTTCAATAATGGTTTCAAGGTTGCAGTTCATAAATGTTATTAAAAATATAAATTTGCTTCAGTTATAAAGCAGCTCAAATCCCCAGTCACCTTGGAATTATAAGATTCTGACATTTGTCAAAATTTAGTTATTCTGTAACAACTTATTTACATTATTTGATGCTTTATTAAGTTGTGTACATTTTGGGATTTTTTTTTTTTTTTTTTTTTGAAAACAAAAAAATGTCTATCCACAAAGGAGTATAGAATGCAAGTACTTTGAAGCTCAATATCTCTAAATTAAACCCAGAGTGCAGGAAGAACTCTATCATTCCAAGGTGCCGAAATATTTTCGATATTCAGCTCAAGTCTGTTCAGTGTCAATTCAGTTCACTGCAATGACAGTGTTGGTGTTTCAAACAATAGTGTCATTATTCAGCTCAATGTAGTTCAGCGTTGATTCACTTCATTTTAATAACTGTCAACTTTGAGAAGTTCAAAGGCAGCTCTACAGAAAGAAATCGTGGCTTTTATTAGCATTGACAAAATTAGTGTCATGAATATCAATATACCGCATACTACAGTATGCAGTGGTGTGTGTCTGTAATAACTCTAAATACTGTGGTATGTTAAAATGTTATCGCATGACTTCACTGTTCAGTTATCTCAAAAATCAATATGGCCCTTTTTGCTATGTTTAATCTCATACGTGTGGGTAAAATGCCCATTATTTGAATTGTCCAATGAACTCATGGGCCTAGAATTAGGTCATATCTAATAACATACACAAGACTAACACATTGCATTGTGCGTTAATAACATTTACATATCACTACATAGCATTTACATATGTCCTGTGTGTGCACCACCAAATCATAATATATAAATGGTGAAAAATCCCCTCTTAGTACCAGAACAATAATCTAGGCTGTTGCTTTCATAACTATCTACATGCACAACTGTTGAAAAATTTGCAGTGAAATAAGATTTTTTTTAAATAAAGGAATTAATGCATTAAACTGATCAAATGTCACATTAAAGACATTTATAATGTTACAAAAATGTATATTTTATGTTAATGCTGTTCTTTTGTTCTCTTGTACAGTTTCTACAAAAATATTAAGCAGCACGACTGTTTTCGACATTGATAATGAAAAATGTTTCTTGAGCCTAGCAGTAGATAACATCTAATGTCAAGTGTGTCATGCAGAATTAAACATAGTGTTCTCTGCTTGTGTACTGCACATTTCAAGTATTTTAAGCATGCAAAAAAGTTATGAAATTAAGTATACATACAGCATGCCTTGTATGAAGAGGATAGCAGTAAGCCATTCAGGACGATTACGAAATGTTCTTGTTATATACCTAACTTTGTTTATATTGTGTCTTGTTCGCACCTGTCAGGTATGATTGTGGTTGGCGTGGATGAGGAGCTGGGGCCGCAGGTCTATAAATGTGATCCTGCAGGCTACTACTGTGGCTTCAAGGCCACTGCTGCGGGCGTGAAACAAACAGAGGCCACAAGCTTCCTGGAGAAAAAGGTGAAGAAGAAATTGGATTGGACCTTTGACCAAACAGTAGAGGTAAACGTTCATCCTTCTGCATCACCGATGGAATCAATACCCTTTATTGTGTTGTGTCCTCTTATTTTGAGATCTTTTATGCACTTTTTTTAATCCTCACAGACTGCAATAAGTTGCTTGTCTACCGTTCTGTCCATCGACTTCAAGCCTTCGGAGCTGGAGATCGGGGTTGTTACCACAGAGGAGCCCAAGTTCAGGTGGGTTTGTACATTGCAAGTGAAACAGGATGTAACATTTGCATATCATTGCATTGCATTTACATATTTACACTTGTCCTGTGTTAACCACCAAACCAAATTTTATAAATGGTGAAAAATCCCCACGAGGTACTACCGGTTACTAGCACTAAGGTGGTATTTTCAGACTATCTGCATACAGTACCGTTCACAATTAAAAACTTTTCAAGTTAATCGAAAGTGACAGTTGAGACATTTATAGTGTAATTAAATACACATTTCAAATGAATGTTGTTCCTCAAAGAATGCTGAAAAAATGCATCACGGCTTCTGCAAAAATATTAAGCGGCACGAGAAATTTTTGAGCAGCAAATCTGCATACTAGAATGATTTCTGAAGGATCATGTGACACTGAAGACTGGAGTAATGATGCATATATAAAAATAGAAAACGTTTTAAATTTTAATAATATGACTGTATTTTTGATCAAATTTACTGCAGTCTTGAAGATAAGAGACGTCTTTCAAAAATAAGACTCCAAATTTTTGTGAATTTATTTCAAATCACTAGGGTCATTCAAACTTTTTGTTGTCGTTTTCTCAAAATAATTGAATACACTTATTGAGGTTGTGAAAGTTCATTTTTTAGTAATGTATTGTTCTATATATTTCAGAATTTTGTCAGAGTCCGAGATTGATACCCACCTCATGGCTCTTACCGAACGGGATTGAGAATATCTGCACGAGTCCTTACCCTGTGAAAAAATAAAGTCTGAGAATTACAATCATGTCATCAATATTCAGGTCAACTGATGTTTTTTGCTGTTTATGTAGCTTTTTTTTTGCAACAATACAATAAAACAATTTTTTGGAAAACTCTTAATTTTATCTCTTCAGTAGGATTCAAGTCTAGTGGAAATGTTACTCTTTTGATATGTTTCTAATTCAATGCATACATATGTGTGTGTGTGTATATATATATATACATATATATAGTGGGTACGGAAAGTATTCAGACCCCCTTAAACTTTTCACTAAAAATTTGCTAAAATCATTTAAGTTCCTTTTTTTTTTTTCCTCATTAATGTACACTCAGTTCTGTCAGGTTGGATGGTAAACCAGATGGTGTCTCCAGAGTGAAAAATTTAAGGGGGTCTGAATACTTTCCGTACCCACTGTATATTTATATATATGTATGTATTTGTGTGTATATAATATGTAAATATACATGTGTATGTATACATTTATACATAAATATATATATATATATCTCAAATGAGTACACCCCCCACATTTTATTATATCTTTTCAAGTGACAACACTGAAGAAATGACACTTTGCTACAATGTAAAGTAGTGAGTGTACAGCTTCTATAACATTGTAAATTTGATGTCCCCTCAAAATAACTCAATACGCAGCCATTAATGTCTAAACCACTGGACACAAAAGTGAGTACACAAGTGAAAATGTCCAAATTGGGCCTAATTAACCATATATAAATAATGTATATATGGCATATGTATTGCTATACACATATACACACATTTATAATGATAGCAATAATATATAAAATTATTATTTATTATTATTATAAATGGGTGTATGATGTGTCTATATCCATTTAATATGGATAGATTACACACACAAAATTATCCATTAATATGCCATTTTAATTTTTTATGCACACATATTAATATTGCAAACTGTCACTGTTGCCTGACTCAATTTCCTGCTTTTTAGAAGGCATTTTATTTGTACAAAAAAATCACTAGGAAGTCTCCTGGGGTCTCGGTCCCCGTCATCTATGGTAAGCGGCGTGAGCTGGCACCTGTCTGATTTTCTCACACTCTCTAAGATGTAAATAACATTTCCTAAACTCTCACTACAGAATCCCCTCCAGAGATGGTATTTGCATAGATGTAGTGCTGCTTACTTTGTAGAGACGGCAAACGAGAGCCGGATTTTCCAAGTGCCGGCCTGCTGTCATTTCTCGGATCTGGCTGAATCATACGAGTATTCTCCTGCCGTTACAGGAGCTGCGAACAGCCCTGCATGTCCTAACCAGACTCCAGGGCTCGGAGTACTATGACTAAATCATTTGCATGGAACTGTTTAAGAGGTGTCTTGGGGACTGGAGAGGTACAACGGTATCTCAAAATCAAAAAGGCGTGCAGTCCGGATTCACGTTCGGAAATAAGCAGGGGTAAGCTGAAGGTGGATTCCCTGTAAAGATCTCAGGTTTGTATTCAAATCAAGAAAACCACACACACTCTTGGCCTTCCTTTACTGTAAAGCACAATACGAAAGCGAAGTGTGACTCCGAGTTGAACTGCATGACTTTAAGGTTGTGAATATGAAAGTTTGAGGAAATTTTCAGTAAGTTTCACTTCACTTGTTGGCTTGAGTGTGATTTTAAACTGAAATGGCAAACACTAGGAATATTTCAACTTTGCTAATTGATGAATGTAAGTTGTGCTTCATCATTTTTAGAGCCGAGGCTTGAACAATGTTTAAATAACATGCCAAATGAACACTACACCCTTTTCCAAGAATATCAGCAGGGGAGGAACTTCCTTGTAATATGTCAATCTAAAAATGTTCCCTGTGGGTAAATTGTTGACTAATTTACTACTATTCTGCATAAAGCGGCATTGTGCAATTCCACACGTTCCTTATTTTGGGAATTCAGGAAGTCGGGGAACTTTCAGAATTGCCAACTTAGTCTGAATGGCTCTTCCTGCTCAGGAAATTCCAGGGTACTCAGCTGACGGAAAACAGAGTACGAGTTTTTCAGTTATGAGCGCTTCTGCTCAGTGACACAAAAGGATATTTAAACTTCCTCATTTCTCTTGTAGAACCATTCAAACGCCTTTTCAAGGAATGACACAAAAGTGAAGTTTAAGATTTTAATTTAAAATGAGTTATTGTCTTTCCACAAAAAAAGTTTCAATCTTTTATATACACATTTACATGTTAATATAAAAATAAATCTGTCTGTATACACAATATTTTACATCACAGTACAACAGAAACAGCCGTTGAATTCAGCTGACAGTACAGTCCATCATAGAGAGCCAACGGTACGCTTTTGTCGGCCTCTCTCCAGTGTTGCTCTAATACACCCTTTGTTTCCGGGCCTCCTTCTACGGGAGCCGCGAGCCGCCTGTGACCCTGCGATCTCCACGCTGGACTCGTTCCTGGGCACCTCGAGTGAGAACATCTATCTCTTTCTCCATCAACAGAAGTCCTTCCTTCCTACTGACCCATCATTTTAATATCATCATATATCTGCGAAATGAGCAAAAAGCAAATTAGGAAAACATCGCAATGTTTATTATCCGAAAGAAAGAAAAAAATCAGATAAGCAACACTTACATCTTCATCATCCGATGTACATTGGTCTTCGTAATCCTCATCGCTATCCTCTGACTCACTATCTGGAAGTTCCCTTAGGTGTGGCGCCGTGAGCTCATACAGGACTTTTTGGATGTCAGCGTTCGCCCGGCCATAGGTCAGGTGATAAGGCGTGTGACCGCCGTACGTCAAGCTGTGAACATCAGCGCCTTTGCTGATTAGAAGTTTAACCAGCTCAAAGTTCTGAAGGTCCACCGCTAAGTGCAGAGCGGTTCGGCCGTTACACTGCTCCTAAAGACAAATACAAGTACTTTTAGCCAATGGCGTTTGCAATGCGGTCATTCAATTGTTTAACACACAAACTGATTTGTATTGATAGACAGCGTCTCATTTTTACCTGTGCGTTGATGTCTGCGCCAAGCTTGATGAGGCTTTCCAACAACCACAGGTAGCCTTCGACGGCGACCACATGTATGCATTTCTGACCTGAAGAGCAAAACGAGATTCAGATCAGATCAAAAATGTCCAAAAAAAAGGTCAGAGAAGATCTTTGCAAGCAAAATGCATATTGAAAACACCCTCTTACCGTTATAGTTTGATGTCTGGAGGATGGTTGGGAGGTGTTGCGGACAGCCCTGTGTTAGGAGGTCAAAGCAGGCTACGTAACCTTTTCGGCAGGCGATGTGGAGGGCGGTATTACCACAGTCATCCACCAGAGACGCATCGCAGCCGGCCTTCAGTAACTGCTCTACTATATGAGGCTGATCTGTGATGACGGCCAAATGCAAGGCAGTCTGAAATAGGAAGAGAGCGGTTTAGTGAGGGGGGAAAAAGTCATAGAGCTCAAGTTTGATATTATGCACACATAATAATAATAATAATAATACAATTAATATTCTGACGTACCTGTCTCTGGTTGTTCTGTATGTTGAGGAAGGGGTCACCATATGATGAATCAATCATTTGCAATGCAGCATCTTTGGCCTCGTGAATAATGGCAAGATGTAAATACCTTTAAAAATAAAGTAATAAACATTGTTATGCAACCGTAAGAACATTTACATTTATAAAGCATCAGCTCTTTTTGCTGTGCAGAGAACTGTATTTTTCCTATTAGAGACATGCGCAGCGCTCGCGCGCCTGACTGGCACGCTGCCCGGGACTTTCCGAGTTCGCGCAACCCGCCCTCACTGACGCCAGGCCAGAGACCTGCAGAAGCCCCGCCCACGCGGACTGTGCCAGAGAACAGTTCGTACTGATGCAGCGTTTCTGTTTACATAAAGCCCATTATGACTGCAGGGTGCCTGGGCATGCGCACTAGGGTTTGTGAATGGAATGAGAAGGACTTTAACTGTGCTTAAGAACAATCAACTGTGAACTCTTGACATTTTTGTGGGTTTTTTTTTATCGCATCACAATAAATATTGTGAAACAATTATATATATATATATATATATATATATATATATATATAAAATATTAAAGTTATTATTTAGCCCCTTCATGATTGAAATCGATTTAACTGTGTTCAAGAACAATCATATTCTTTAAAGACTTTTTGTACTATAATAATAACTAGCTAAAAAAAACAAATAAATAAACAGTTCTCTGCAAGCTAAAAGTTATGCATTTCCCGTGCGTCTTGCATTGCATTGTATGCTACTTCTGAACATTAGATGCACATAATGGATTTTGCACGAGCAGCATGTGATTGTTTTCAGGAGCTCAGCGCACTTACGTGTCTCCGTCTTCGGTGAGCTCTTTCCTCCAGGGCTCGTCCTGCCGCTCGGCCACTTTCATCCGCCCGAAATCAGACACCACGTCCGAGTATTCATCCTCTTTAAGCGAATCCAAACCGCTGTCTAAACGGTCGTCGTTGCTCGGAAGCATTTTCCCAGATTTGGGTCCGCGGTTCTCGTCATTATAATCCATTTGGTTGGTGTTGCTGCCTCGATAAACCTCCATGTTTGTGTCGGAACTCAGTGTCGCTCGTGCGGACTGTGAGAGTTTCACGAGCGTTAATAGAGACTAAGAGAAAAGGGGGTGGAGCTTAACTGAGGCTAGGGGATTTCCAAAATGTGTGTGATTGACGTCTGAATTGTGTCTAGAGAGGGAATTAACTGAGCCAGGAGTTTGGGGAAATTTTCTCTACTTCGTTTAACACAAATACCGATCAGTAATTCTGAAAGCTCCACTTTTCCAGTTGCAAAATATTCCAAAAATCCAGTGGGGGCTGACTAAAATAAAACAAACAAAAAAACCTAAACATTTTGTCAGAAAAGAAAATATTTAGTGCACAACACTACAAAGTGTACGCTGGTGGTTTGCGAAATTCCCTTTTTTGAACATATCAAAATTTTTGCAGAAAGATTTGAATCATGCATATATTTTTTAGACGAGTCCTATTATTTTGACATTGGAAAATGTGAAGATACATAAAATACATAAAATTTAATGACTCATCTAGGCCTATTATATAAAAAACTCTGAAGATATATTTTTTATATTTTTAATACTTTACATTAAATTATATTACAATTTTAATTTTATATATATATATATATATATATATATATATATATATTGCTAAAAGATATGGAATTATGCATATAGATTTTAGATGGGTTAAATAATTTAGACATTGCAACAAACAAAAATAAACAATACAGAAAATGGTACATGTAATGTATTATATAGAATTTTTTTTAAATATGTATAATATTGTATATAAAATATGCAGAGGGGTCCAAAAGTGGGATTATATTTTTGTATATATTTTTTAATTGTTATATATTAAAAAAAAAATAAATATATATATATATATATATATATATATATATATATATTATATATATATATATACATATAACAGGAAAAGTCTATACATAATATAAGAAGTTAATATACATTAATGTAAAGTCAAGGAAGTAGACTGTATGGTGCCAACATCTTAGCACTTCCTCAATCTGAAGAATGGGAAACTCCTCTGTGCTCAGTTCTGCCGTGAGAGTTTGCCCACAAAAAAAGCAAAGAACGTGTAGTTTTTGCTCAAGACGCATATGTAAACTCCAAGACAACCTGTTCTCAACACCATGGTAACAGTAACTATGCATGGTAAACCCCAAGGGCAGTGGGTGTTCCACTAAAACGCAACTGGATTTGCAATTCACATTGTCCACATGCACAACAGAAAGCTATCTCCCATGAGGAAAGGCTTTTACTACTGTAAACTTATATCAGTGACCTATAAACAGGCTCAGGAACTTGCTGAAGTGTTTTGTATCTGATACAATCTAATTAATTCAAGTAAGATAAGATGACGTGTGGATAATATGTAGGAATAAGTACAAAGTGACCTACAAATCACAACAATGCATTTGCTTCGCAGTGCTATATCAGGAAGTCTAACTCATTTAATCTGATCAAATACTGGAAATTTTGAAAATGTTCCTTTCCGGTATCATGTGATCAGTGTGGATGGGACGTCCTGTCCAGCTCCTGACACATAGCTCTTACATAGATAGGTGACGAGAGTTCTCATCAGCATGTTTATGAACGGGAATTTTTGGTGGGAGAACAGTGGGCTGACCGTTACTAAACCTCCTTTGCCGAGGCAGTTCTTACAGCAGCATAAACAGACACTTTGTCAAGCGAGTTTTCAGGCCAAACACGACGAGACCATTTAAACGCGATCATTGACTCCTCAACAAAAAAGAAAAGAAAACAAGTTCATATATGGATGTGATGCTAAAGGAATAGACCTTTGTCAGGTTGGACGCCATATTGAATTGAACACACATGAAACCGAAGCTGTGAGGGACAGTGGTGCGCAATCATTGTCATAATTCACAACGTACTACTTTATGGATTTTATTCTTCTGGAAATATGTCTCGTCAGCCCGCATGTACAATCAGTGTTGTTACCAGCGCTGGATAGATTACTCACAAACTGTAGTCCGTTACTGACTCCAAATTACAGGAGAAAAATTGTAGTTACAGTAGTAACATATTGAGACGATGTGCAATGTTGCAAAGCTGAAAAAAAAAACTCATTAAAAGTGAAATTATTCCTGTAAATCCAGTGCTGTGGCGTCTCTCGATTTTCCATGTAATTATGCATGCATCCCTCTTTAGAATTTGGTGTTTGAACTTGTTTTTGCGGTAGCTCTTTACATTTCTATGGCATTTACATTTACTTTCTAGTGGATTTACTTAGTGTAGAGTTAACGAAAGTTATCATGAGCATTGTAATGCTTGAAGCAAATTCAATAACAAATGTCAGTAGACCAGGAAGATTTCATAAATCTTGCTGAATAGTCGAATCAATATGTAATTTGGAATCAGTAACGCACTACGGTTTGTAAGCGCTGGTAACAACATACTGATTGTCCACAAAACTAGAAGACTTTCTAGCAAAATCCATAAATTATGATTTAATTACAAGTATTTTCAAATGAAATATAATCTCATTACAAATACTTAATTTTTGGAATCTGACTGCGTAATTCAAATGACACGTAATGATTTATAACCTAGCATTGGTAGTTAGTGTCCCTCACAACCTCGTTCCTGTCAAAAAATAAAAGTTTATCCACAATGAATACTCTTGGTGGAAATAACATCACAACATCTATTTCCATCATGAGGTGCATCAATTTGTGGACAAGATCTTGTATTGACAATGCAAGAGGTGAGCACTCTGTAAAGTCTACTCCAGAACATCCCAAGAAGTCAATGAATTTAAGGTCAGGACTCAGAGGTGCCAATTCATGTGTGAAAATGATTCATCATTCTCCCTCCCAACCATTCTTTCACAATTTGAGTCTGATGAGTCTTGACACTGTCATCCAGGAATATGGCGTTCCTACATAATTAAGAGATGAAAAGCTACACACTTGCCAAGCATAAAACATGCTAGAGACAATAATGAAATAATAATGATCCATTCATAGACTCTTAAGTATTTGCCTATTAAAGTCCAAACAGCAATTTAATTTTGCAGTGTATCTTAATCAGCAAAGAATCATTGAAGGGATAGTTCACCCAAACATTCTGTCATCATTTACTCACCTTCAAGTTGTTTCAAAACTCCATGAATGAATTCTGCTGAACATAGAAGAAGATATTTTGAAGAATGTCGCTAGCCAAACATTTGATGGGCACCATTGACTTCCATAGTATTTGTTTCCCCTTACTTTTGAAGTCAGTGGGGCCCATCAACTGTTTGGTTACCGACATTCTTCAAAACACAACTTAAGGGTGAGTAAATGATGACAGAATCTTCATCTTTGGGTGAACTATCCCTTTAAATTGATCAACAGTGACTGAAGATACTTATGATGCCACTAAAATTGTCTATATAAATAAATACTGTTCTTTTGAACACTTTGAACTTTCTGATCTTCAAAGAATCCTAAAAAATGGATGAGTTTCAAAAGAAATATTAACATTGATAATAATAGGAAATATTTATTGAGCAGAAAATCGGCACATTAGAATGATTTCTGAAGCATCGCGTGACACAGTTTTACCTTTTTACTGTATTTTGGTTCAAATAAACGCAGCCAACTCCAAACTTTTGAACAGTAGGCCTATAATTTCATTTCAGTCATTTGAGATTGAAACTAGTTAAACAAGACATCTGGTGTGCTGTGACAGCGACTTTCCCAATAGCTTGTCAGGCAAAAAAAATGCTACATTTCACTCATGTGTAAGGATAATAAAGAATCTTGCTCACATGAAACTGCATGTTCTGACACACCACCTGCTGACTCACAGTGAATGACACTGAATGTTTAGATACAGCGTGGCATGTGTGACCCACCCTCTCCACACACCACTGGAATTTCCACTTTCTTCCAGACTCGTCTAGAGTCATTTCCATGTCTTAGGACATCTACATTTGGAGATAAAGGCTGCTATGACTTTTCAAAACTGAAAGCAGGGTAAATCACCTTCTTTCTCTCACCTTGTTTACCTTCTCTTTAGGTTTCGCCCATCTTTCCCTAAACAGACATTCTGTTTAAAGTCGCAGAGGTGTCAATGGGGATTCTGCAGTGTGTGTCACTGCACAGGACTTTTAAACAAGTCATCAATTTTCCCAGGTAAAGCAACATTCCATCCGGTGGGGAATCCTGAGGCTCGTGAATCACACAGGTAAATCAGAATGAATGGAATGTTGCTCCACATCAGTCTCAGCTGAAAGGGTGAGGATGGTAGTCCTGCAGGTTATCTAATGGTTATGAGTAGCTGAACGACTGTATTGACTATAAAGGGCCAGTGCATTCCCTGCATATTTACCTTACAGGTTTCTCTCTCATGCAAAAGTATATAGTGTAGGTGGCGTCTACACTACATGCAAACGCTCTTTTGTCTAACGAGACAATTCAGTTCTAGATGCAATAAAGTGACAAACATTTATGCAATGTACATTTGTTAATTTAGCATGCTTTTATCCATAATGGTATGCAAATTTTATCTATCTATCAGTCTGTCTATCTATCTATCTATCTATCTATGTATCTATCTATCTATCTATCATCTATCTATCTATCTATCTATCTATCTATCTATCTATCTATGTATCTATCTATGTATCTATCTATGTATCTATCTATCTATCATCTATCTATGTATCTATCTATGTATCTATCTATGTATCTATCTATCTATCT
>CM074286.1:20276938-20299438 GCA_037194245.1 Opsariichthys bidens | reverse complement strand
ATCATGTATTATCTATCTATCTATCTATCTATCTATCTATCTATCTATCTATCTATCTATATATCTTTCTTTCTTTATAGCAAATGTTTTATAGACAAAAGAGTTTTTTTTTTGTAAAATAGATTAAATAAATAAATATGCATACTATAGAAAACACATTTAGAAACACATTTAATTGCATAAACTCGCCTGTTGCAGTGCAGTGCAACAGCCCCAAATGTAACCTATAGAGACCTTTGGCACAGCGACGCCATCTTTGATTTTTAACGGGATTTTTGCTGACGAAACACTGCAAAATATGTTTCCAAGAAATGTAAGTAGACAAAAAACTCCAGACAACATGAGATGTGGAAAATTCTAAGTGATTTACTAGCTTTGTACAGATTTTTACAGCGAATGCCATTGAAACACGTTAAGTTTATCCCTCTCTGCCTCTTCATACCTGTCATTGCGCTGCTCTGAATAAAGTCTGAAGGATTTTTCCGGATTACTTTTACAGACACTGGCACAGAAGTTTCTGCGCTCTAGCGCCCTCTAACGGACACATATTACTTTGATACTTTCGCATAGAAATTATATGATCGAGAATTTTTTTATGCTTCTCAAAAACGACACACATCTTTGTTGGCTAAATTGTCGTACAACCTTAAAAATGTATATTATTTGAAGCAGGTTCATATATATATATATATATATATATATATATATATATATATATATATATATATATATATAACTTTGTTGTTGTTGTTGTTGAACGTTCCATGTTCTCTAAATGATTAGATCTAGATTGATTTTTTTTTATTTATAAAAATGGCTGGTTTTGCAACATTTTGTTTTGAAGGCGCAAGTACTCGAATGTTCCAGCAGATGGCGCCAGACTGCAGTAAACAGTAGGTTCAGGGCCGCTTGAGATAAATGTCTCAGTCGCAACCTCTACTGTAGCTTTATAGTATTCACCGTTGAATTTGATGATATAACCTTCAATAACCTCTCAAACTAAATATGTTTTTGGTGAAATCTAACATTTAGGATAATCTAAATTTTAGTCAAACTTTCCAGATTTATACAGGTAGCCTACTAAAGGCATAAAATAAAATCCTCAGTAGATAGTAAAACATGTTTTGTTTTTGTTACTATACGTGAAACCAGGTCTGTCAACTTATTATTTTTAAAGAAAGTGATCCTTAGAAGTGAAATGAGTTTTTGCAAACATACATTGCATTAGCCTAAAATTGCTAATGAAATTAAAAACAGATAAAAAGGTGCAAATGCTTATTTAAATTTATTAAACAACTAATTTTAAAACATAAAAATATATGACTAATATACTAATATCTTTAAACATGGAATTTAATAAAATAATTTTAAAAAATAATTTTAATTTTAAATATTTTATGTAAAATCAATTGATATATATATATATATCTCACATTACTCAATTATAAAAAATATTTCTAATTATATATATATACACACACACACACACATATAATTATAAATATCTTTTTTATAATTGAGTTTAAATAAGCATTCACGCCTTTTTATGAAGAATTTTCAATTTGAATATGACAGATTTTATCATTTAATAATAATGTTTCAATTTAATTGATGTCCATGTGATCATTTTTAGCTAATAGACCAAAACTGTGTTAGTGATAAATACAACACAGGCTCTAATTAGAGATGATTAAACATGAATTAATCAACAGTCTGTCTGAGTAAAGCTGCCAGAGTCTGAATCTGAAGCTGTCCACCTCCTGCAGAGAGAAATCACGAGCCAACCTGTGTGAAAACACCAAGTGATGCTTCATTCCACACTTCCACCAGATCTATCTATCTATCTATCTATCTATCTATCTATCTATCTATCTATCTATCTATCTATCTATCTATCTATCATCTATCTATCTATCTATCTATCTATCTATCTATCTATCTATCTATCTATCTATCTATCTATCTATCTATCTATCTATCTATCTATCTATCATCTATCTATCTATCTATCTATCTATCTATCTATCTATCTATCATCTATCTATCTGTGAAAAGCTAATTTGTCCTATTGATGAAATATATAGGTATAGGTATATATATATATATATATATATATAGTAATTGATTATTACATGTACCACAATCTTTTTAAATAAAATCTTCCCACTAACCACTGTGTAAATGACCATCACCTCAACAAATTGGCCAAGCGTCTCCAATAGTGTTTCTCACGCTCATTTTCCATACAAATGAATGTCCTGGGAGGAGAATCCCAGTAGAACACAATGGGATCCTAACAGGTTTGTGGCTTCAGCTTCTCCACCCCCTCCACGGGAGAAAGAGATGCGTGTGTTATCAGCGTCTGCAGCTTCTGCAGGTTATCAGCAGCCCGACTGACCCCAAACACACTCACATGGGAAAAACAGCGGAACAGATGTGCTCATCCCTGACACATGTGCTCACACTCCAATTACAATGTTATCTATTCTTGCATTGAACCGTTGAATTTTAATAGCTGGTTCTTGTACGATACCTTAAAAAAAAAAAAAAAAAAAAGATTTAAAAAAAATCTGTTAAAGCAGTCAAAAGATATGGACACTTCAGTCAATATACTTCCCTAATAAATTATATATATATATATATATATATATATATATATATATATATATATATATATATATGTATGTATGTATGTATGTATAAAAACAATAAATATTACGGTGAAGACAGTATTACTTGCTAAATTAAATGGGATAATCTGAGTTTTAAAAAATATATTTTTACTAATATCTTTAAATGTAATGTAATAAAATAATTAAAAAAATAATAAATTAATTTGAAATGTTTTCCATAAAATCAATTGATGTAGCTGGACTGTTCTCAGATTACTGAACAGGAAACTGGGAAACATGGGAAGGTTAAAGAGCTCATTGATCCCTTGAGACATTTGAGATAATAATCTGCTGCCCATTAGAAATGAATCTGTAACTGGATCAGCTCATTAATGCTCGCCCCGCCCCTTCGTTTGAATGCCAGCGCTGATTGGCCAGAGCCGCGGCATTGACAGTGACCTCACACAGAACCTGAAGGCGACCCAAAGGATAAAACGCGAGCGGGACGCATCACGGTGACAGTGTCCAGCCCGCATCCGCTCCTCAGTAGTTTCATCTGGACTTTGGGTGAATCCGACGAGAAGATGCCACGAGGATTTTTGGTGAAAAGGAGTAAACGTGCCTCAACAGCATCTTACAAGGTGCGCGCGCAAGAAGAAACAGAGCCGCGCAAAGAGGACCAGCCCAGCCAAACTCCAACTGCAAGTGTCCCGGGCGTGCAGGAACCTATTAGAGAATCATGGTCGAGTGGTATAAGCTCTAAGAATGAGCAGACGCGTCTTCTGGAGGACTCCGGGGTCGTTGGAGAGAGCGTCGATTACGCACAGAGTTACTTCAGCCACCCGGAACAGAGCGCGTCTTCTCCGCGCAACAGCACCGACTCTTACAGCCCGATCAAACCCATCAGCACGGAGCTTTTGGACAGGTGTCTGAGCTCACCAGCCATGGCAGAGTCCTTTCCCTTGGTCACTCCGGTGTCATCAATCGAGCGTCTGCTAATGAACCACTCTGACATGAAGTTTGGCGCACCGGTGCCCTCTTCCGTGCCCACGTACCCCGCGTTTCATCAGTGCGTAAAACGCGCGTTCATGGACCCAGAGCGCAAGAGCAAAGCACCAAAAAAGCCTAAAGTCATCAGAAAACTTAATTTTGAAGACGAAGTCACCACCTCACCAGTCCTCGGGCTCAAAATCAAGAAAGAAAGTCCCGAGTCAAAACTGGCACCGCAAAGTGGCAGAAAAAAGCCGCTGGGCGAGTTCATCTGCCAGCTTTGTAAGGAAGAATATCCCGATCCGTTTTCCCTGGCTCAGCACAAGTGCTCCAGAATCGTGCGGGTTGAATACCGCTGCCCGGAGTGCGACAAAGTTTTCAGCTGCCCCGCAAACCTCGCGTCTCATCGCAGATGGCACAAACCTCGCGGCCTGAGCGCCGGAGACGCGAAGAAGTCTCAGCTGGAGGCGCGTAACCACGAGAAGACCTCCGTGGAGGGGAAGGAGAACGCCAGCAAGATGAGTGGGAACAGTCAGCACCAGCTGAGTCCGGACAGCTCCCAGCATCACAGATCAGCACCGGACAGCAACATGATACACAGGGTATCCCAAGACCCTCCTCTGGATCAAAGGTACCCGTCCTCCGAGAAATGCTTTGAGATGCACATCGGCTCCCCGGACAGCTCCAGGTTGTTCGACCACTGCCCCGACGAGCCCGACAGGTCCACCACCCCTACTTGCCCTCTCCCAGCCCAGAAGAGGTGTACGAATGCCACTACTGCAGCAAGAAGTTTCGCAGGCAAGCCTACCTGAGGAAACACCTGGCCGCGCACGAGACAATCAAAGCATCCTCGTACAGTCACATCGAGAGCGGACAGATCACGTTCCCGTGTCACCTGTGCGGAGCGCACTTCCCCTCCGCGGAGATCAGGGACAAACACAGACTCTGGCACGCGGTCAGAGACGACTTACTGCTCAGACCCGAGCTGAACCCCGGAGAACAGCAGATATTCTCATGCAAACACTGTCCGTCCACGTTCTTCAGTTCTCCAGGTTTGACCAGACACATCAACAAGACTCATCCCACAGAGAACAGACAGGTGATGCTCTTACAGATGGCCGTCAGGCCGGGATGCTGATCTCACTTCCGAACAATTTACCATAATGTCTAACGGCTTGTTGTTAATATTATCACTCAACAGTGTCTTTTTGTGTGGATATCAAACTTGTTTTCTTTTTTGACAACAGGGATAGTTGATGAGCTTGGGTAACACTGTATAACTTGTATTAACAGACGTTATAGGGTTAGGGGTGTAACGATTCCATACATATCGCGATAATGAACTCACGATTCGATGTCATGCCCATACTCCAAGACGTACGGTAAATGGTTTACAAAAATGTACTGTTGATTAAAGGGTTTGACATTGGGGGTGGAAATTAACAGGCCTGGATTTGGTGCAGATAGCCTAAAGCACAGGATAGTGCATATTTTAAATAAATACGCTTGCACTTTGTCACTGACTAAATATATTTAAAATGCTGGAGGCCACTTTTTACTGGCAACACATTTGGTATTATCAGGACCCACAAATATTCCCAATTATTTGTTCATATATAGTAGTTTTAATGTAGTACTGACTCTCTGCAAAGCTTAATTTTTCTCACACAATAATTTTTGCATTTTCAAAAATGTAAATTTTTACGATAGTTACACCCCGAATTTATATATATATATATATATATGAGATTAGAAATAGAAAGATTTTAAAATTTCAAGGATTTTATGAACTTCTGTAACCTTTCCAAGCCTGTCCATCTCAATTTTCTGAAAATTCCTAGTTTTCCCACAACTGTAGGAACTCTGTATATAATATTTTCATATCAGTTCATACACATTCAAAATGTGAATATCATGTTTTCTTAAACGATTAAGTCACCTCTATTTGATTCTCGTTCCTGGCATGATCAGTTTGGTAAAGTTATAAAGTGTTACCCTTAAAAGGTATTGAATGTTGCCAATTTAATTTCATTCAAGAAACTGTTTATAGCGGGGAAAAGACATCGAATCTATCAGGCTCGAGGCTCAAAGCTCACAGCAGGTCGTTTCATTAACGTACGTCATTATAATATGGGAAAAAGTGAATTAATATATTTTGTGTCTCATTGTAAAAGTAGCTCCCATGGAAAGCTTGTTTCGTCTTAGAAGGTGCTTTGATTTCTAGATTCTGAATTAAGGTACTGTACGTTTCATTATTTCAAATGACAACAGTAGCTGCAAAAACAGAAAATGTATTTATATCATAATTAACTGCCAAGAAATGCCATATCATACATCAAGACTATTAGAGGCCTACATGTAATAATAAATCATAAGTGTCATATTTATATTTTCATATGTAGTCATTTTCAGCTGTTATGGGGCAAATGAAGAGGTCAATAAATCGAATTGTCTTCGAATACCCTCACAAATGTAGCTTATCTGTTATTTGCACAAATCCACCGGAGAAGCTGCTATTAAAACAGAAAATAAAACACTTCAAAATATCATTGGTTTCACCCAGTAACTGCACAGGATTTGCTGTTGTAAGAATACTTTTATTCTTAAGTGTAGTTGCACATCCACTCTCCTTCGACATCTGATACAAACGTATAGATATACTACCGTATGACAACATCTGTGCGTGTGCTTGTGTGTTGTGCAGCTGTTATATCAACACATGCAGTTAGTACTGGAATCATGCAGCGTTTGGTCAGTAGTAACACACAAAATCTACCCATGAGGACGCTTTTTTTTTTTGAACCTCTTGAAATTACGCGCAGGTTTCAGTTGCTCGTGTGCAGGCCTTTAATATACACGTTATAATTTCAATTCAGAAGGGTGCTGCATGATGTCAACTCCACACATATATATTTTTTGTGATAGATTTTTAAATGATTTCAAATTAAAAAGATAATAAAAATCTGACCCTCATTAAGTCTCGCATAGCTTTCAAGAAAATATACAAACTTGACTTTATCTTAAACATGACAACAGTTATAACTTGCATCCGTAGTCTAGGGCCAGTTACCCTTTAAACCCTTAAACGTGAAGAAATGCGGACCAAAACTAGTGTCGAAGATATCTTTCGCACGCTTCCACATATACACGTTTAGAAAAAAACAAAAAGAACAGAACAAGATTACATTAAAGGCTTTTGAACTAGCTCGAAAAGTCCTGAAGCGGGTAGTTCGGTTCAATTTGGCAACGTCGCCGTCTCACTGCAAGACCTGTTAATGTGGCGACTCATTCACACTTTCCTTAAAAATCCCATCCAAGATGAGATGAATCAAAAAGAGCGCTGCAGTCAAATGATTTATGCTGTAAATGAGCTGATAAACCTGCGTGGGCTCGTCTCTAAGGCTGCTGTGCAACGAAACAAAACGACAGAGTCCAGCAAAAAAAACCCCAAGCCATACAGACAGACATTCAAGCTGAAGACTTGTTCTAAGTGGCTTTTGATTTTTTTTTTTTTTTTTTGGTTGATTTAAATACTGTCAAATATGTACACAGATCAGATACTGTTCATACACTATACACATACATTAAATATGTATATATTTTATATTTATAGATATATACACACACAAATAACAGTCACAAATGACAAAAGGGCGGTTCAGTATAACATTTAAAAAAAAAAAAAAAAAAAAAAAAAAAAAATCAGTAACATTCTACTGGAGAAAACTAAATTTACAAATTGCAATAAACCGTAATCCATAAACGAACCCAGCAAATAAACCAACAAATGTGAGTGTCAATGTTATATAAAAACATGTTCCACATAAGGAGTGAAAAACTGAAATGAACTTAACAGCAAGAAGTGCTTCAGTTTAAACGTAAATCTGCTCCGTGAACACGTCTCGAGCACTTCTCCACTTGTCAAATTGTGGAAAACCTCAGCGTGTCTTCTGTACAAATATAAAAAAAGTTGTGGTTGATACGATGGTCAATCAAAAAAGAAACATTTTTGTGACTTTTTTTACGATGGCTGGCACTCGGAGTACGGAGGGCAGCTTCAGTGGCACCAGCTACGACAACAGCAGTGGGAGTTACTGAAGTAAAACGCAATGCGATATCCATCGACGATCGACAAAAAATAAACATTTCAGTTGTCTTTGATCTTTCTGGCTCTGGGTGGGAGGAGTCCGACAGCGATCGCAGGCAAGAGGGTGTGGTTTGTCTCTGACAGTGCAGTGGGCGGAGTTCTGGAGTGAGCGCGAACGGCGTGGAGTGTCCCTTGGGAAGTTGTAGTGTGTGTTTGCTCACTTAGGTCAAGTCTTGTTGGCGGAACCCGAGGAACGGCGAAGCTTCATGGACATCCGGCTCTTGCTAGCACGAGGTGACATTGGCGAGGCTAAGTCGCTGCCGTCTACCTGCATTGCTGGACTTTCGGCCAGCTGACTCTCGAAGCATGAGCCTGTTGGGGAGGGAAGGGAGGAGGAAATAGAAAAAAGAAGACGGATCAGAACGTCGCGACGGCCAGATCCTTCACACACTGTTCTCAAACATCTACTCGAATGTGGCATCTCATTAAAGGACTAAATTTAGCTTGGGGTTGTGAATTAGAATATGAAATATACAGGGAAATTGGGTCTATAATGTCTATATTAAAAAAAAAAAAAAAATCTGTTTCACTGTGAATTTCACTCAGATTGGACAGGGAAAAACCTCTCTGATACTTTGGTTAAAGTAATTTTGGCAAATTTGTACTAACGGCTAGATCCGATATGGCGTATGCTACAATAAATGTAACCAATTGAGAGCAAAATAAGTGTGAAAACCCCTTCCTCAGGGGCGTGAGAGGTTAATGCACCGGTGCATTGTGGGTGAATTTCACAGAGCGAATCACAAGGGACGCTGGGACTAATCAACGCTGAAATCTGACACCTCGTCCCTCGGATGAGACCCAACAGGGGTTTAGTTATGATATCCCAACACAAACTACAATTTAAAAGAGGAATGGGGAGGAAAAAACACAAAGAGGGTACTTTGCTGTTTTCAGGTCCAGCATACCATTCACAGCTAGCGTGAAAGACCTTCCGTTTCAAGCCTTTTCCCTTTACCTTGATGAGCCCAATGTTTTCTAGTGGAGGATTGGGAAGGAGCAGAAAAATCACAGCATTTCTCTCTTGGGAGCGAGAATGGACAGAATTGACAGGAGGACGAGAGGGTGCGGATGAGGATGGGAAAAGGACAGAAGAGAAGGGCGGGAAAGAAGCAAAGTGATGGGCAGGGATGTGGAATGTAAGGGGAAGCAGAGAAGAATATAAAAAGACAGGAGGAAGAAAAAGAGAAGAAGAGAAATAAGATAAAGGTATGAGCAGGCTGGGAGGGAAAACAGTAGCAGGTGGACATAAAATACAAGACAATAAATGCAAAAGTTGACAGGCTCACAAATGTTTATTATTCAAACACACTCACTTTAAATGTACGCTGAACTAAAAATGAAGTCAGAATTACCACCCACTAGTGACTAAACTCTAAAACAAAATGCTGTGATACCAATCTCACCGAAAAGAGGTAGCAAAACCACATTTAATGCTCTGTTTTGAATAACAAGAATATCATCTGTAAAACTGTACCTGAATTACTTGTGTAAATCAATCGCTCAGCAGAAGGGTTCCAGAAGTAAAATGCCATTCACAAAATCATATAATGCAACATTATTCACACAGATATTTTAAAACAGATCTACACATGCGCTCTGAGGGGTTTTTTTTATACACTACCGTTCGAAAGCTTAGGATCGTCAAGTTTTTTGTAAGAGATGTCTCTTATGCATTTATTTGATCAAAAATACAGTAAAAACAGTAATAATGTGAAACTTAAAAATTTGTTTTTATTTGAATATATAATTAATTCCTGATAGACATGATGTCAAAGAAAAAAAAACGGCATCATTACTCAGTCTTCAGTGTCACATGATCCTTCAGAAATCATTCTGATATGCTGCTCAAGAAACATTTATTTTTAATATCAACAGCTAACATGTTTATGGAAACAGACATTTTTCAGGATTCTGAGATGGATAGAAAATCAATAAAATACAGCATTTATTTGCAATAGAAACTTCAATGTCTTTTCTGTGATTTTTGATCAAATTAATGCATCATTTCTGATTAAAAAATGATTAATTTCCTTAAAAAAAAAAAAAATCATACTGATGATCAAAATGATTATTATTGTAAATGAAGCAGGCAATCTCCACACTGGTAAGTTTTTTTTTTGCAGGCTAACAGAAGCTTGCTAAGAAACTTTAGCTAGCCAGCTACCAAACATTAAAGAAAATAGCATGTTAACATTACAGCACAGTGGTAGTGGTGTTCACTGATGAGAAAATTTTTGTAAAAATTTGTAAAATAGTCACAAAAATCTCAGATTCAGTTATGTGCAGTGATTTAGGGACAAGATTCATTCAAAAGTTGATCTTCTGAAAAAAGGCTGCTGAAAAGCTGTTCAGCTCTATTATCCATATGAGAGCTGTTATAGGGTACCATTCGGGTGCTTACATTCAACATTTACACAAACAGACGGACGGACGTGTGATATACAGAACAGAAGATGTTGTGAGTGAAGCTGTAAGATCATGCTGGACACAGACATGACTTAGGGTGTGTTCACACTTGGGAGGTTTGGTTCTACTAAAACAAAATCTGGTGCGATTGCTCAGTTAATGCGGTTCAGGTGTGAAGGCACCAAACAAGCAGTGGGTCTCAGTACACTTCCAAATGAACTCTGGTGCACTTTGACTGAAATATGAATGCAACACGGACCAATGACGAAACAAAATCAGGATGTAACATCACAAGATGCGATGCTAAAGAGGACTGAATGCTCAAGCATGCCTGTTTTTTTCTCATCATTGGAACAACGTTGCCCATTTCAGTTCGGTTCAAGCATCGGAACGGTGTCTCCTCGCAGCATATCTTGGTTTGAGTTTAAGAGAGCAATTCATTGTGCTTTTTTGACTCCTTTACACATTTTATAAGCTGCATACTTATAATATTTTATAAGAACCCTAGCGCTCAAAATAATTAATTGGTTTGAGTAGGACAAACTTAAACAAAACAAAATTGTTCCGTCAAATTAACTTTTATGAGTACTTAGCACTTATTTGTTTCAAGTTCACAGAGCTGATATATTTTAAGTAAACTGAACTGTTTTCATTGTTTTGAGTTTTATGAACTTATTTCTTTTAATTTAGACAAATTTTAGTTTAACTGAAACTGGGCTGAGATTTCTATTTCCCAGCATGCTTTGCCCATGGCACTCAAAAGGTGTATGACCTTTGTTCATCTTTGGAACACAAATTAAGATATTTTTGATGAAACCGATGGCAAAACAAATTATTCCTCAAGCTTTGAAGCAGTGTTTTGAAATAGGCCATCACTAGATATTGTTGAAAAGTCCTTATTTTGTTTTTTTAACACACAAAAAGTATTTTTGTTGCTTTATAATATTAAGGTTTGAACCACTGTCTTCACATGAACTGTTTTAAATGTGTTTTAGTACCCTTCTGGGCATCTGAAAGTGTTAATTGTCTTGCTGGCAATAGAGTCCTCACTGAGCCATTGGATTTCATCAAAAATCTCTTAAATGTGTGTTCTGAAGATGAACAAAGGTTTTTCCGGTGTAGAACGACATGAGGGTAATTAATGACAGAATTTTAATGTTTGGATGAAGTATCCCTTAACATAAGTCATATACAAATATATATTTTGTGCAAGATTAATGTGAAGTGGGAGATTTAGTAGTGATTAATGTTTTGTTATGCTAATTTATAAGCGTTTCTGTTAACGTGGGTTTTTGGAGTTACTATCATGGTGCACAAGTGGTGCATGGGGCTGGTTTGAGATCAAGTATGTTAAATGAGGCCCTCATTCAGCAAGTGCTATACCATACTATTGTTAACATTATCAATGAGCAAGTTAGCATTTTCAGAATTAGCTTAGCACACTGAGGTTACATGAAAATTTTAAGTTAAATGTATGAATTCATGGTTTCTGCAGGTTTCATCAAATCTCATTTAATGTTTTTTAATGCTAATTTTTAAATTTTTAATGAATTTATATATAAATAATTTTTTTTTCTTCGTTAAAGGTCAATAGATAACATCATATGGCAATTAGAATATTCATTGTCATTAAGTTGCATTCGCATTCTGCCAAGTGTCAGGCCTTTAGATTTGGTTGCTTCTCTGCTGCTACTCTTTGTGCTTACATAATGTATTTTAATGCAGCCAAATATCCAATAAAAAAAGCAATATTCTTTCATTCCAAATATTCTTTAGAAATATTGCAGCTTTGACATATTTAAATCTGCGTATTTGTAATATTTACTATTTTTTTTACCTTTATAAAAACAAATTACAACTACTTTAAAGATTGTTTTAAAAGTTTTAAAGTATATTTTGAAAATACAAATAAGAAATATAGGGGTGAAAATTATACCAATTACTATACTAAATGATACTATATAATTATACTACATTTATACAAGTGAGTGTCTTAAGTGAATCGCTGGGTCATTCATTCAAATGATTCGTTCAAACGGCTGATTCAGTCAAGAATGAGGCAGCTGTTAACGAATGGGTCATTGAATCATTGACTCAACTGATTCGTTCAAAACGCTGAATCATTCAGTAATGAAAACATGACTGAGTGTTGTGGTGAGATGCGCTATGGTTCTGCTGTGACGTTTATTTGGAACTATTTTCACTGCTGAAACAGAACAAAAACTGTAAATTTTCCTTCTAAAATGTAAGTAACTTAAAATTAACTACTTTATTTAACTTTTGTATGAAATCAGAGTCACCTTTACAATCAATATGATATTTAGGAAGACAGCACACTTGGTCGTGTGATGTTGCTTAACTGTATCATTTGTTATAAATATAAAAACTGCACCTTTTGAATTTTTACCTCCGAATCTTAAGAGTTTTTTGTGTGCTGTGCTCATTTGTTTCGATTTCTCCTTTTGCCGTCAGTACATTAGCAGTACAATACATTATATAGCCAATTATTATCCACTATCGATCACCACTTGCACTAAATACAATAAACGAACAGTGTAGACGCAGAGAGAGGTGCGCCTGCGGCAGGAAAGCAAGATCTCACGCTTGTGCGGCAGTCTAGTCGGCAGTTTTGGGGAGTCTACTTGTCCGAAATAGCGTCACTGCAATTTTGCACCAGCCGGAGGCGATTACCAAGCTGGTTGCGTGTGTGTATCACACCAATGTTCATATTTTGCGACAGCAAATCAAAGTAATTAAGAAGGCTGTTTTCAAAATAAACGGGTAGAATTATTTTTCATCAAAACTATCTAAAAGAATTTAATACCTATAGGAATAAAATTGAATGACTTTTAATTTAATGACTTTTTAAGGCCTTAATTTTTGCAAAATCCTTTTAATGACTTTTAATGCCCCGCAGAAACCCTGGAATTGATGTCCTCAAACATTTCAAGTTAAGAAAAATTAAAATGTATGAGTACAAAACAAAAATCTGCCAGCTCTGCTTACTTATACTTTGAATTTCTTAACTTAAAAATTGAGGCAAAAAAAAAAAAAGCCTAAATTTTTTTGAGCTTGGCCAACAACTAATTCAGGTTTACTGGTCCAGCACACAGCACTGTTTTAGATGTTCGGTAAGTCATAAAAGCCATTTTTTGTTTTATTTTGTATCTTTCGGTTTTAAAAAATGACTATGTGAACGCTAAGAGAACCAGGACTTAATGTATCAGTTTCATATTTGGTCCAGACCAAAAGAACCAAGAGAACACACCCTTATATGAACATCTGAGAGTGGTAAAGGGTGTAAATGTTGGTCAGTGTTAGGGATCTGGTGTGAACATGCCATGCAATGAATGTTGAGGCTTCCCATTGAACAAAATATAGAGAACATGGAAAAAAGAAGGGAACACATTTCAGTGTAGAAAGGAATCAAACAAACAAGATAAAGCAAAAAGAGAAAGAGCTCATAACATTGTTACAAGCCAAACAAATGCATAAGACAATCAGGCAGTCTCAGTGTACGACATCTTCAGGAATCTTACCTTTAGATATACACAAGTGATAGATTATGATCTGAAGGGGAAACATAAGATAAACAAAATAAAAATAAAATGGGAATGAAAAAAATAAAGAAAAAGAAAAGAAAAATGATCATTTGTGTTTAGACAAGTACCAGGAGCCCAACACAAATGGCAGAATAAAAGCTTTGGCTTTGAAAACCACTAAATTTGCATAAAACAAAGATTATTTTTCAGCCCCAATAGCAAATTGTTTTGCATTTTTGACTGAAAAATGACTGAAAAAAGGGGGGAAAAAACAAACAAAAAAATTGTGTATAGGCATGCATATGTTCACAAATGAAAGGCTTAACCACTCATCTCTATCCGTACATTACATTCTCTGAGTGTGATTGGGGGAACATTTCAGTGAACTCTCTTGAAATGAATTTATCCTGAATTATTTACCCAGAAACTTCACCCACAAAAGTGGCTAATTGCTATTTCTGGACTGCCTTTGGTTTAGGTTTAGCTGCCATGTTCATTGTAAGGTAAGCATTCCTGTAGCTCAAATAGAAGAGCATGGCACTAGCAATGCCATGGGTTTGATTCCCAGAGAACGTAAAAAGTTCTACCGTTCAAAAGTTTGAGGTCGGTAAGGTTTTTGTTTGAAAGAAATTAACACTTTTATTCAGCAAAGATGCATTAAATTGATAAAGAGAGACAGTAAAGAAATTTACAAAGCTTAAATAAGATTTCTATTTCAAACAAATGCTGTTCTTTCAATTAATCCAAAAAAAAAAAAAATGTATCATGGTTTCCACAAAAACATTAACCAGCCCAACATTTTTCATCATTGATAACTTCCAGTTGGTTTAAATTGTAAAAATATTTCATAATATTCCTGTCGGGCTGTTTGATCCAATAAATCAGTGGTTCTCAAAATTCATAGCCCTTTAAACCTTTAAAAAATTAGGTGTCCCCCAATTTTTAAATTGAAAAACTTGCAATGAAAAACATCTGCGATGGTTTCATTTTTTAACGAATCTTTGAAAAATAGAACACTAAGAGAATAATATTAACAGAACATAACTTTAAATTCAAATAAACCAAAAATGTAAATATTTTAGTGATGCTTTGGATGGTGCAGTGAGCTCTTTTAACAGTACGTCACGAGCACGTTCACAATAGCAGCTTGTGACGCTGTCCGCTGAATAGGTGCTTTTCTATGGTGAGGAACTTCTATGCCATGCTTGTTCAGATGGTGACAAGTCAACAGGCTGAATAAGAAGGATTCAGTGGAATTGGTTTTCAGTGCCACGTTATAAAAGGCATCTAGCACCAACCGCTATTCACACACTGGAACGCTGTTGCATCGGCTGTTTTCTCTTTTTATGCCTGAGAACTTTCAGAACCACTGCAATAAATTTAGCCTTGGCGTACTTCTTTGAAAAAACAAACATAGCTTTAAAAAAAATCTTACCGACCCCAAGTTTTGAATGGTAGTGCAAACATATATAATATTGAATGCAATGCAAATCACTTTGGATAAAAGAGCATGTCAAATGCATAAAAATGTTAATGTAAAAACAATCAAGTGTGATTATACAGTCTGAACTGGTGGGGCTATGACATGCAACAAGGTCAGGGAGTCTAGAACTGGATGGAATTGTCAAGGTGAACGGTGAGTGGTGTAAAATGACAGATGAATTAAGAATCAATTCATTAAGTCAATGACGCCCACCTGCTTCAGATGGGAGATGGTGGAAAGGTGCAGGGCAGAAAACACGAGCTGCATAGTCCTCAAATGTTGTGGGTTCCAAGTGGTGCTGGACTATCGTCTCCAGATATCTTGCTCTCTCTTCGTAGCTGATAAACGTACGAGTTAAGGTCAAACAAGGTTGTTGCATCGATTTCAAAAACAACACAAACACGCACATCAATAGGGGTCAAACAGTTAACCAGGATGCCATGGGTTAATAATTCTCCCATCATATTGTAAACTGTATTACAAAGCTGTCATTGCTTTACGTATGGTGACACCGGGTATCAATGGACATCTTACTGTCTGTGTTATTCGGTTAAGAAAAATGATGGTATTGAGTAAATGGAAGGGATTGGATTAAGCCACTGTGTATGGGTTTAAAAACGGAGGGAATTCTGTTAATGGGGACGATTTGATTAAACAGTCCAGTGGCATATGGTCTTTGCTGCATTCATAACTTCGTAAACCAAGAACATGTGGTTCAGAAAATGACGGATGCTGCGTCACTGGAGAAACTTGATGAAGTACCGGTGAGAAGTGGAGCGTGCGAGAGACAAAAAGACAGGAGCGAAACGGAGGCCCTGCTGGGACGACGCAGGGGGAGGATATTCTCAGCTCATGTTGTTTGGGTGTTTCTGCGGGTGAAGAGGCACACAGAGCACCTCCACTAGGAAACGCAACACTCACGCAGATCTGTCGTTTGCCTTTTCCTATCTCCAGCAGACCCGCTTCCTGCCGACGGGTCCTGCTGTTTGAGAGCAAACCCTGGAGTGAATGGATGAGTTTCCCACAGAGGAGAAGAGAAAGCAGCTAGCGAAAAGTGTCAGTGGGTGCGACGTAATTAGACACGTACAATACTAAAACTATAGACTGAACATTACCGAGCCGGCGATGGTCTCGACAGTCGTGTTAACGGCTCAGAATAGCACTTCAGTCTTACTGACTGAAACATTCGGTCACGGCTGATACAAATGAATAGAAAGCTTCTGATTGTACACTTCAACTGAGGCCCCCCCTGTTCTGCACTTTCATATTATTGAGAGTAAGAGCAGAACTACTTCATGAACCACAAACAGATAATTCATTCCGTCAAATGCATAATGCACACACAAATCGCGAGTTAAAACGCATATACAAACCCCATTCAGATTAGATTAATCTGATAAACACACAACATAAATATAATACTGAACTACTGTTCAAAGGTTTGGGATTTTTAATGGAATTAATACTTTTACTCAGCAAGGATGCATTAAACTGATCAAATGTGACGGTAAAGACATTTATAATGTTACATAAGATTTTTGTTTAAATAAAGGGTTTTTTATTCAAACTTTGTTCATCATAAAAATGTCACGTTTTCAACATTGATAAGAAATGTCTTTTTTCAGCTTTACCACCACAAGAATAAATTATATTAAAATAGAAAATTATTTTATATTGTCATAATATTTCACAATATTACTGTTTTATTATGTTTTTGATTAAATAAATGCAGCCTTGGTGAGACACTGAAAAAATATTAGACCTCAAACTTTTGAACGCTAGTGCAAAAAAAACAAAAAGCAGCAAATTAGAAGCCATTTTATTCAGAGTAGAATTTCCTAAATTGAATGACATTAGATAAAAACTGTCTCAAATTTGTGCAAATATTTAGTAAAGTAAAAAAAAAAAAAAAAAATGTTTTTTTTAACAATGAACAGACTACTGTTTAAATATACAAAAAGTGTTTGAAGCTGCAATGATATTAGCCTTTTTCTCCATTCCAGGTCACAAAATCTGGTTCTTGGACTGAAAGGTCAAGGTCTTGAAGGGTCTAGTCTTGGTCTGCAATTATCTGGTATTACTCAGAATCTTGGTCTTGGTGATTTGATATTGGTCTGTGACTACAACTCTGCTACGTAGATGATTCATGGCCGGAATAAACTGCAAAGTGGACTATATTTTAAGCCGATAGTCCGGCTACGAGGGGGCAACCACTCCAAACAGCGAGAGCAAAGCATGAGCAGCACCACTGTGCGTCTTAATAGCCCTCTCAGAGCCGCCCAACATGTGGCCACCATCCTGAACCTGTGATGAGCCTCTAATGCCACCCTGTCACCAAGACAACAAATCCTCTCCGCTGTTGACTTCAGATGTTCTTTGTGTGTCACAAAGAGAGAGGTAAAGAGAAAAACAGTTCTTCTTTTTCCTTCTCATACATGGTACTTTTTTTCCCACCATGTATTCACCCAAATAACCCGGGCCTTGCATCCACTGTAATTGAATTTTTGATGGGTGGTGTTTTTTTATGACGGCTTGTTAAAAAGGAGAAAGTCCTTTTAAGAGAGTGCGTGCCGGGTTCTCGCGCCCTCTCTAGTATCACATGCTAGTAGAGGAGAGGAGGATAAAAAAGAGCCTTTTGTGCATTACCAGAAACTCATTTTCCCTGTGGATGAAAGGCAGAAGGGGGGAAAAAATACTCCTGGCCTCTTCCCCCCTCCTACGGAGCTTTTCATTGTCACCGCGCTGAACTCCTGGGCTCTGGAAGGAAAGAGAGAAATTGCCACTGAAGAGACAGCAAAAGTGAGCTTGTTAGCACATTAGGAGTGAAGGGCTCGTGGTGGGCTCCAGGAACAGTCCCTGGTGGTGTGTTAATTCAGCACTCTGAACATGCTGGTGCTGATAGCCTCCAAATTGATCACTCCTGCTACCCCCGATTTCGTTCCCTCCCCCTCTTGAAGCTGGTGGCAGCGGTGCAGAACACCTCTAGAAAGGAGGAGAAGCTTTTGATAATGTCAAAGTCATGTCAGCAACCTTGACTCTGACAACTCCTCTCTGATGACATGGTGTCTGGTGAACACTTCTAGGTAGATGTCAATGACCTCGTAACTGGCATAAGAACACAATCACCGTGGTGAAAATGTGAAGAATTGGCTCTTTCAATTATTGAGTGTTAATTTGAATTGAATTGGCCACATCCCACAGGAAGGGGAATTTACTGACTGTAATTAAAAAAAAAAAAAAAAAAAAAAAAAAAATACAACACAGGTAATGTATTATAGAAAATTAAGTTCTCTTCCAAAACATTTTAATTTACTCAATATGATGAAATTTATTTTAACTGTCCAAAAGTTTGGGGTCAGTAGGATTTTTTTTACAACAATGATGCATTAAATTGATAAAAATGACAGTCAAACATTTATAATGATACAAAAGATTTCTATTTCAAATAAATGTCGTTCTTTCTATTCACCATGGAATCCTGACAAAAAATGTATAATGATTTTCCAAATAGCACAACTACTGTTCAACACTGATAACAATAAATGTTTCTTCAGCATATTAGAATAATTTCTAAAGGATCAAGTGACACTGAAGACTGGAGTAATTATGCGGAAAATTCAGCTTTGTCAACACAGGAAAAAATTCATTTTAAAATATATTAAAATAGTTATTTTATATTGTATTTGTGATCAAATAAATGCAGCCTTGGTGACTTTGAGACTTCAAAAACAAATTAAATCTTACCGACCCCATTATCTTCAAATTCCAAGGCTTTCTCTACTTAACTCAATTTTCAAAAAAGACCAAGTCATCATTCAAAGTTTGTCTTTATATCAATTTCTTAAAAAAAAAAAAGTAAGTTATAAGAATAAGTAAGTAAGAATAAGTTATATTCATATATTTTTATCGCTACTCTTTTTACATTCAAATTTTACCATTTTCAGTTCAACTCTGCATCCTGTTTGCTACCTCAATTGAAAGTTAATTCAAATTAAGGAACTGAACTGGAATTTAAAAGGGTCTCAATTCAGTTCTTACTAGAGCACCAGAACATATTCTTTATACGAATTAATCATAAAATAGAGTGAGAACACGAACAAAAACGGGGTATCTCAAAGGACATTTGTGCTTGGAAACATCAGTGCAGCCAAGAGTTCTGGAACAATCGGATGTGTGACAGCACAAGGATGACACATGGCCAATATCTCCACTCTCCAAGAGCATAGCTATTCCCTGCTCTCGCCTTGCAAATTAACACAGCCCAGAAGCTGACGGCCGCGGTGAGAACACGGTCCCGAATCGCACACACACAGCTCATTTTAATTACACACATGATCAGTCATTTTCTCTACATGGTGTGGTTGTTATTATCTGTGCTGAGAATTCCTCCGTAGGACATCATTGGCACCTTTCAAAAGAAACCCGGCGAAGGATCCGCAGCCCCACAGAGAGAGCCACTGCCCGGCTGCTGAACGACTCTCGTATCCTCACACACAAACCGGTGGGATATGCAAGGAGGAGTATGCTCACTCAAACCACAAACCACAAGGTCTCCACAGGTGCTTTTGTCAGGACATGTCTGTCAAACCCTGTGAGAAATCACTTAGCCGATATACAGTTTTCAGTCGAACTGCTTTAATGGACCGTCTGCACTTCAAACTAACTCTTTCACAATGAAATCAAAATGGAAAATTCTTGTTTATGCTTCAGTTTATTTTAAATAATTTATCCATGCACATCATTGTTTTTAAATAATCATGCCTTCAGAATATCTGATCAAAATAACTTCCCCCTCCCTCTTGTACACAACATCTCTGATGACGTGTTTACTGGCGTGAGGGCGGGACAACCTGTCACTCACATGGATCGACCAATAGCAAACCACAACCATCTAATCAATTACTGATGGACAAAATCAAGTCCCGTCCTACATTTTTATCTCATTCAAGAAGCTGTTTCACTCAAGATAAATGTCACAATAAGTGATTGTGCTATGTTTAATCAGTAAGCAGGAGGACAAGAAAGGAGGACACGACAGATTGCAATTCCCATTTCATGACGACTTTAAGATCTCAAAAATTATTGGAAATAAATGTTTTTCAAAACATGTTTTTTTTTCAAATAAGGCTTTTTCAAGCCAATATTCAAAATTTTGCAAAAGTTTAAAAAGTCTAGAAATTTCACAGAGAAAATGATGGATGGAATGATATACTCAATTATGCATGCTGAAAAAATATTATCCAAATGTCTGTGACAAGACAAAACTTAAAAACAACAGTTACTAAGATTTAGGAAGCCTACGTCCGCTAATAAAAATACATCTGCATTGGTGCTAGAGAGAGAGGGAGAGAGAGGGAGGGAGAGAGAAGGAGAGAAAGAGAGAGAAAGAGAGAGAGAGAAAGAGAGGGAGAGAAAGAGAGGGAGAGGGAGAGAGATCAGAAAAGTGACAGAGAAAAACATCACACAAATAATCAAATTTGAGGAGTTTTACAGAGTATAATTACAGAAATCTATGTGTGCCCTGAAGTGCAGGCTAATCGGTTTATTTTTCCATCTGATGCCTGCTGATATCGTGGCCCTAACAGTGATTTTATTAGCGAGGCACGGTGCTGCGGCTGGCTGCCATAGCCTCGTCATTACGGCCAATGTCTCCGTGTGGCACAAGCAGATGAGAGGAGAGATAGCCCAAGCTAATGCACCGTTGCCTGGGGCTCCGAGACACTGATCTGGGCCCGGGCTCCAGCATCACAGCCTCTCCTATTAATCTCCGCTGAAACCAAATTGGAGGGCTCGTGAAATACAGCCCCAAGAGCGTCCGGCCCGATTTATCGCCCTACGTCCTGTCCCCGCGCCCCAGGGGGAAAGTGATGTGCGTGCTGCCATTGCAAATGCAACATTTATTTAACATTCACGACGCACAAGTCAGCGCTAATGCTATCAGAGAGGGGCGTGCGTACACCGAGCTACACGTACGTGGAGGTCCTGATTAGTATGAATGAGTGAAGGTGGCCTCGCCATCTGCCTCCCATGCATGTCTTTTTTAAACAGTAACCTGATTTTGTGATTCTACGAGGAGTGGGGATTTTTCACCACGGCTTTCAAATGCCATGGCTATTAATTCTTTAAATTGCATTTAGCTTTGCAGAAATGGTTGAGGTCTGAATTTGCACAAGGAGTGTTTATCGTCTACCATGTTTCAGCAGGTTTTGATGCACTGATGGACAAACTTGCAACATTTAAAACGATAAATCAGTATTATCCAGTTCTGTGGATTATCTTCACAGCTCCACCGGTCAAAACAATATCAAATGTGAAGATAATTTACTCTAATCGTCTAGCATTGAGGATATTTAGTTTTAACAAAGATGGCCTCTATTCATCCATAGGCAATTTTAGACCCTAGAATCCACCAGAATTAAGAGATTGTGCAAATTCTTTTCATGCTTACTGAGACCTGGGGTTACACAAATTTTTTAGGGGTATTTCACTCCTACATTCATCCTTACAAGTTCTCATTGAGAATGTCTTCTCAAAAATTCTTGAATTTGAATTGAGGTGGCAAACAATGCAATAAACATAAAATGAATGGAAATTCATAAAACTAATTTGGGAACTCACAACTACAAAAGCAAGTTTTTCAAGCCAAGATTCAAAATTTTGCAAAAAAGTTGACAAGGTCTTGAAAGAGAGCAATAGATGGAATGATAGACAGATAGTACCATATATATATATATATATATATATATATATATATATATATATATATATATATATATATATATAAAACGATAGATAGAACAACAGATAGATAGACAGACAAAATGATAGACAGAACAAGAGACAGAATGATAGAACGATAGATAGCATGACAGACAGAAAGAGAAACAAAACAATAGAGGACAGACAGATAGAAGACAGACAGAAGACAGACAGGAGACAGATAGGAGACAGAAAGACAGGAAACAGACAAATAGAAGATAGACAGACAGGAGACAGACAGACAGATAGATAGGAGACAGACAGGAGACAGACAGATAGATAGATAGGAGATAGACAGATAGATAGATAGATAGGAGACAGACAGATAGATAGATAGGAGACAGATAGATAGATAGGAGACAGACAGATAGATAGATAGACAGACAGACAGATAGGAGACAGACAGGAGACAGACAGATAGGACAAAGACAGACAGACAGATAGATAGATAGGAGATAGACAGATAGATAGATAGATAGATAGATAGATAGATAGATAGATAGATAGATAGATAGATAGATAGATAGGAGACAGACAGATAGATAGATAGATAGATAG
>CM074286.1:20236938-20271938 GCA_037194245.1 Opsariichthys bidens | reverse complement strand
CCCTTCCCTCCAACAGACATTAAGACCAAAGAGGCCCCTTTCTCTCCATTCCAGGCCCTAATTTCACAGTCATGCCGAATGAGGGATCAGTGTGCGGGGAGGCAGATGGACGCAGCCCGGGGCCAAGAGAAAGAACTGGAACTTAGAGTCAGGCACAAGAGAGGTTGAGGCGTGTTGGCTTACAGAACGAGAAAAGGGAAGAGAAGAAGAAAAAAAGTGAGAAAAGTGGATGAAAAAGCCTGAGTTTATTGAGTTTAAGTGCAAAAACTTAGAGAAAAAAGGCTGTTTTGATATGGCTTGACTACGGACACTTTACAAAAGGAAAATGCTGGTCTGTCTTTCTTAAATCTAAATCATTTACTTCACAACAAATGTCTCTGCTGAGCTACAAGGGGATTATGATGACCATGTGTCAGTTGATAGCTACGAAAGCTGCTGGTGCACCATTTAAACATTTCTAAATGAGGAACTCTACAGCAAGAACAGCACCTGACATGTCTATCCAGAGAAAACCTAATTGTCGGTTTTGTGTGAAACTAAAGGACGTGAATTGAGGCTCAGCATATGACGCAGTTCAAGTGGAAGAAAATGAGCTTAATTATACAGATGAAAAAAGACGCAACGTAAGCCATGAAAGTTACTTTAACTACTTCCACTTCTTTCCAAGTACACAAATTAACTCAAACTCTGTGACTGACTAACAATTCAACCAGTCTAATCAAAGTCACCTAGTGAATGACTCTTATGAGTCAGTTCTTTTAGTGAATGAAAGCATATGGTGCATTCAATGAACCAGAATTTGAACCAAATGATCCTAATAAGTTCTTTTAGTGAATCAAAAACAAACAGCACGACCAATGTAGCCCAATTCACGAACAAATTACTCTTATGGGCCAGGTCTTTTAGTGAATAAAAACAATGCACAATCAATGTAGCCTGAATCCCGAAACAAACGACTCTTGTGAACTGTTTTTTTTTTATATATATATATATATATATGAATCAACAACATATAGTGTGACTAGTTCAATCTGTTCTCAAAACAAACAAACAAATTATAATGTGTTGTATAATTTACAGCAAATAATTTTTTAGATGTAAGCATTTATAACTAAAATATCAATAACCGAATCAAACTAAATCAAACTGAAAGCTTCTGAATCAGAATAAAATCAAATCTAGATTTCAAATCAATCCCATGAAGTTGCAAGAGAACATTGACATGAATTTATTACATTGATGATGGCCCATGGTTAGCTCCCTTATGAGGACTGAACCAACAACTTTACCAGCTCTGCACTTCAACAACTAACCCCCACCCCACCCGTTAGTGATTGATTTAGAGATACAGCGATGTTAAGGGGACAATTAGGTTACATCACTTTCTCTCTCTCTGCAATGACTTCATGTGGCGGCACCATCAACAGGTAAGAAGGAGGCACTGTGACTTCCTTCCTCACATCCCCGGGGTCGTCTCAGTCTCTCGGGCCGTTTTTCGCATAGGAGAGCAGCCATTCTGGCACATAGATCTTTTAATCACTGCTACCCTGCCATCCATCCCTCACAGTCATCAATTATTCGCACAGGACAGAAAGAAAATAAGGTGCGAGGGCGCTCAAAGAAAGAGGAAAAAAAGAGGGGAGGGATAGTTTCAAAATAAAGAGAATCAGACTGAAAGAAAAACAGACGGAGAGAGAGAAAAGGTTTGGAGAGACATCCGTCGATAATGACAGATTACTGTAATTCAGGCTGTCAGGAGCATCGACCTGTGCGGCTCACGCCAATCAATAGCTCAGTCCACTATCGAGCTCTGCGCAGGCACACAGATGGGCGAGATTGCTGCGAGCGAAAGACTCAAGCTGAGCCAAACAATCTCTCTGGCTTGGAGGACATGGCAGATGAGAATCGCTTCCCCCCCTTTTCTGTCTCTCATTTTCTCCCCTCCTCTCCATCTTTGCTTTGTTTTCTGGAAGTAGCATCTCTATGATAAGAAAAGAGCGCTCTTAAAGAAAGGTTAAAGGTCTTTGGTAACAACAAGCCAGAGAGGCTGGATTTGGACTTGGAAATGTTTAGATATTGAACATTATCTAAAGCATACAGTGGATGAAATTGTGGCTTTAAAGAGTTTGACAGTCTGCTTTTGGTTTTTTTTTGTTTTCAGACTAAAACAAATGACATTTTTATAGTGCCACTTGACCATGCAAAATCTGTATGATGGGTGGGTGGGTGCTTGCTTGCTTACAAGTTAAAAACCTCTTTAAAAGTGCCCTTTTCTTATTGAAATGCTACTTTGAGGGTCATGAGAGCTGACTGCCAATGATATTCTGGTCTGATATGGCTCTTCAGGTTGGTCCTTCATTTAAATCTATAGAATTTTTCTCGCTCGCCACTTAGAAAAGCAACAGCACACCAGTCCTCAACCACAAGTCACAAGATTTGAGATATGCAGGATGTGTACAGGTCCAAATCCCTTTCCCTAAAAGATGAGCAATAGAAATCCCCTTTGCAAGGGGCAAACTGTAATTAACCTGGTTGCATTAAATTCATCAAAAATGACAGTTAAGACATTTATAATATTACAAAAGATTTCCATTTCAAACAAAAAAAAATGCATTATGATTTTGCCGAAAAGTTTTACGCAGATAAGAATGATTTCTGAACGACGCTGTGGCTTGCCGAAAACTCTTTAACAAATTAAAGTTATTTTAAATTCTAATAATATTTCACAGCAATATTACTTAAATAAATTATTTGTATGCTTGGTAAATATATCTTACAACCCCAAAGTTTTGAATGGTACGATAACGCTACTTTTGTTAAACGTTCCATATAGGTTTGACATTTTCCATTAAAGTTTTTCACATTACTTTGACAGCCCTGATAATTATGTAGAGGTAAACAATCAAACACTAGTACTTATATAAGCTTTTTGAAGGTACAATGTATGTTGTGCATCACTGAAAAGGGGTCAAAAAACCCAGACAATAAGATTAAGTACAGCAGAGATTCAGATAGTGTAACCAAGAAAAAACAGCAAATTGCCAGAGAAGGATTTCAAAAGCAAATGGCTGTGCATCACAGTTAGCAGGCACTGAGGGGTGATCAGAATGATTCCATCACCCGCCTGACTGGGTGAACAGAGAGCGGTGCTCTACATGTGCAGAGCTGAGAAATAAGATGTCAATAATTATCGAGCGGCTCTACCTACTCCCGCTCTGACAGGGAGACCAACATGACCGCTTGCAAGTCAATCTGTACATATGTGAGCCAGGTTTGTACGGCACGAGGAGATAGCAGAAAATGAACCAAGCAGGCGGTAACAATGATAATAGGCTTCATGACAAAATGTGAACTCATTAGTCTGGGAAAAGGATACAAATTTTGGTAAAGAGGAATGAGGGATTTCAGAGCTCTGCTAGCGTTGATGGCTGTGGCTCGCACCACTGTGGGTAAGATATTTCCATCCACTATGGCTCCATCAAACAAAGGACCGAAGAATGGCACCTGTGGAAAGTGAGATGATATGATATATGAACACTTATTGGACTCTGAAGAGCAAAATGTGACACACTCCAAGCAGGAACAAAATACACATTTCAATCAGTATAAAGGGCTATTCACACACCCACAAGTCTTTCAGCATGAAAAAATGTGCATGACCAGATTCTAAAACAAAACAATGAAACTCTATTAACTCCTTCACAAAGAGTCTAAAATATCATATTATGATGGTTTATTTGTTTTATATTTTGATCCATTTGATCCATTTAATTTTATTTTATACTCTAGTCCTTCACTGTTCAGATTCACATGATTTTTCAGTTGATTTTTCTGCTCAAGGAGGATTTCTTACTATTATCAATGCTGAAATTGTTGCGCAGCTTAACATTTTTCATGGTTAACTGTGATACTTTTTTTTTCCAGAGTAAGTATTCAAAAGAACAGAATTTATTTGAAAACAAAATCTTTTGTAACATTATAAATGTCTTGACTGTTATTTTTGATCCGTTTAATGTGTCCTTGCTAAATAAAAAAAATTAATTTCTCAAAAAAAAAAAAACAAAAAAAAAAACATCTTACTGACCCCAAACTTTTAAACGGCAGTGCATTTTATTTGTTATCACATACCAATCTCTTTTCAGTCAGAGTGAATAGTTTTTGGTATTTGTTTGCAAATAACTAGTCATATTAGATTTTTTATGCACGAGCCTTTACACACCATATAAGCTAGTAGCTTTATCCTTCAAATGAAAGGATTCAAGTCAAAATGGAAATGTCAAAACCTTCAAAGTATTTCAGCCAGTTACATAAAAAACCCCTGACATTAACCAGAAAAGACACAGTGAATAGCCCTCATGCACTGAAATGGGGTCTAAATGGACTTTCATAAAAGCCAGGCCTCGTCTTTCTTTATCTCTCCATCTTTCTACATTTCCTCAGACTGCATGAAAGACTGAGCTTCTCGTCTCGGATCCATCTCCACAGCGGAATTCGATTCTGAGAATCCCATTCATTCAATTAGCCCTGACATAACTGAGCAGGAAGCAATGGCTGGTAGTGCCCAAAGACAGATATGCTTCCACTGTCTCCTGTACGAAGCATTGAGCTCATTTACAGAAAAACAAATGGGTGTGATGCACAAACAAATATCTCTATTTTACTGTATATTGATCTCTTTCTTTGACATTGACTAAAACCATTTTTTCCCCCCAAGGGATGAGGGTTTTGGGGGATTCGGATGCATTTAGCCAACATGCCCGTCAAACCGTTTGCTTCAAAAGTGCCAAAAAGTCTCAAAAAGTAAAATAAATATTTAGGTCATCTAACACTGTTCATTATACATATATAAGGTTTATACACTGTTAAAAAGTTTATGGTTGATAAGATTTTTTGTTATCAATTCCTTTTTAGTTTAAAATGCTTTACGTCTTTTATGCATGTTTATAAAATATAGTAAAAACATTGGTATTGTGAAATATTACAATTTAAAATAACTATTTCTATTTTAATGTAATTTGTTCCAGTGAAACCATTTTGAATTTTCAGCATCTTTACTCCAGACTTCATGTCACACGATCATTCAGAAATCATTGTAATATGCTGATTTGGCACATAGGAAGCATTTATTATTATTCTGAGTTCAAATTTTAAAAACCCATCCCAAACTTACACTAGAGTATATTTCAACATATCATGCCATCACAAATCTATTTGAATAATAATAATAAAAAAATTGTTGTTCGATTATTGTTTATTTGTTTATGACACCCCACAGACAGGAATCAAAAGTAATTAAATTATGGTTTGTTCCTCTGAACAGTTAGAGCAGCGTTGCTTCTTCAGTGTTGAGCTCACCTCTGGTTTTTTGATGATCTGGATGCTGTACATGTGGTTCTTCATTGGGTAGATGATGATGAGCACGTCTCCAAACTCAGTAGGAATGATGCCTCTCCGGTAGTCCCGTGAATGCTCGGACCACACGATGTGCACTTCATCGTTACCCAGGTGTCGTAACTGCATAGAGAGTGGATTTAGATTATACTTTTGTCCCAAGCATATGGTTCCTCTACAGTAACCTCAGGCAGAATGGTGATACCTTACTTTGTTTGTGAAGTTCACATCCATAATACAAGTGTATGCAATTTGTTTACACTGCAAAAGTACAAGAAGCCTTGAGATTGTGTGCTAGTCCCACTTTATGAACATCACGTTTTCTAAAACAAAAGTAACAGGTCTGAAATGAATCTCAACTGTGCGTTGTCTCAGCCATGGTGCAGCGCTATCTAGTACAGCATTTATTAACCTTGCGCTGTGACAGTTGAGAACAGCCACTCTGTCTTTCTCTTGCCTTCTCATCTATCTTCCCGCGATCGCTCCATCTTTCTGGGACCCGCTCAATCACTGCCATGGCCATGGGCGCAGTGACCCGTCAACTGTCCTGAGCGACGGCCGCACCTTTATGCAACTAATGACAAACTCTGTCCTTTGGACTTAGCGATGGATATTGGTCATTTTTTAACTGCCGTGTTCTGCTCTGCAGCTACGCCTTGAGTTATTCAAAACAGTGTGGGTCAAAGGAAGGCTGTCAGCTCTGAGACCCATAAGCTGAACAGGTCCAAAATTAAAACTTATTTACATATACATATACATGCATACACACACACGTCTTTTCAATTCACTCGCAAATGGAAAGTGTGACAAAAAGTTAACATCGGTTCCTTCAGAGTGCATGTTAGTGTTAGGCATAAAAAGTGCATAAAACTGCAGCTGTAAAGGAAGGAAAAAAGCAGAAAAATAAATGTATGTGTGTGCGTGTGGCACCGGCGGTCGCGCTGACACGCTTTAGTGTCTAGTTAACATGGTTTAGAGTTGCTATCGGAAGATCGTGCTCTGGATAGCCTCTCCAGCAGCCCTTGCAAATCCAATTTGCCTCTGAGGAGTCATGATAGGCGATGCAGCACAGGGATGGACCCAATCTAATTTGGGCGGAATATAGCCGTGCGTGGCATGGAGGTCCCCTCAGCTCCCCTGCAGGGCAGGGACGGCAGTCCAAAACCCCTCCACCTGGCCCAGCAACCCCGCACATCATCACTTCACCCCACGCCTCGTGCTCAAATTACAGTCATGAATTACATCCAGCCTTCAGCTGCACTGCCGCAGACCGGCGGCTGCCATTTCGTTTCAGGGTGTGTGTCCGTGTGACAAAATGATTGGAGTTTTATTGGACGATAAGGTGGTCTGGACTGAGAGATTTTCTTTCATCTGGGCCATCTTTGTTTAATCATGTAATATCATTCTGCGAAGTGCCACATTCGCTTGCTAGCCCGTGGTGCAGATCGTGGCAACATTGCAGGAGAAATTCAAACGGCCTGTCCTCAATGTGATAAGATATAGATCAACATTAAATTCATTATTGCATGATGTGCTCCGTCACCTCCATGACACAAAATATGGCAGAAAAGAAATGTCTGTGATCGGCCTAATTTCAGCATAAATCCAGGGTTTTACGGTGTTAAAGAGTTACTTTGAATATCTCCGGATCTGGACTTTGTCTAATGACAGTCAGAATGACACAGATGTAAATGCAATAACCTTTTTGTTTGCGACTAACACGACGAATATATCCACCTCAGGGAAGAAAGTGTATTGTATTTGATGTCATTTTTCATGCCATTTTTATCTTTATTTTAATCTTCATTTTTATTTACTGTGGGATATATATTTTTTTTAATTTAAAAAGCTAAAAACACTTGAAGACTTCTACACAAAAATGACTTCTTGATGCAAAAATAAAAAATTTTTAGCAACTGATGTATAAATGTTGACCTGGTTTCATTTCTTAAATCACCCACTTTTCATGATTCAATAGATCCACAATCAAATATTTGTGAACAAAAAGTCCAGCACTCGAATATCCTATTTCACTTAGATTAAGATATTAGATAAATAGGTTGCAAACAACATTTCAGTTTGCCTTGATGTTAAAAAATAAATAAAAATTAAAAAGACACTTCATCTTTCATCTCTGTGCAAGCATCAAAGAAAAATGACAAACATCTTTTTTAAAACAGTGGGCCCTGAAAATGGATCTTACATCTTGTCATCCTTCTACAAAGCCAATTACAGTCCAGCATCTTCCCAACAAGATCTCATAACTGCCCTTTCAGCATACCTGCTCAGCTCATAAAAACAGAGAAGACACAAAAAGCTGTAGGCGAGACCATTTAGATTAAACGTGGTAATCTAATTAGAGCCCCCCTTTCCCGCCCTAACTAACGCCCCATGAAACATCCCTCTTATGGTCCACCCTCTCCAGTGTGTCACTCGCCGGAATATCACATTTCTATCAGTGTTCATTAATAAGTCTTTGGGGCGCATTAGCACCTTATCGTCTCGTCTCTGCCCCAGAAGACATATGAGTGAGGAAGTGAGGGGACAGCTCTAATGACAAGCGATTGGTCATTCGGCATGGGGCTGGCCACTCCACAAACAACCCCATATCACAGCCTTCCAGCCAAGCTCATTAAGGATAATGCTGCACATTATTAGATTTGTGCTGCCCATGTGAACAGAAAAAATACCCATGCAGACAGAAATTTGCAGGTGTTTCTTCAACTACAGACACCTTAATACCCCGTGGGTTGGTTTTTATTAAAACTAACAGCTTTCAACATGCAAAAATACTTTTGTTAAAAAAAAAGGTCACATTAAAACAGACTTGATAATGCTTCAATTGTTTTGATTTTGCTACTAGATTTTATTGTTCATAAAATATGAAAATCCATCTTAAAAATATTATTTTTTATCTTTAAAAACAATCATAACATTTAAAAATTTTATTACATAAAAAAGTTTGTATACTAATACTAATACTAGCAATACTAATAATAACAACAACAATAACAATAATAATTTTGCCACTTTTTATTTTTGTAGACAAGTAGACAAAAGTGTCAGTGGACAAATGAAATATATACAAATGAGATTAAATATAAGAATTAATGTTAAGTTAAAAAGGTAATACAACAAACTAAATATTTTAATAATTTACGATCAAGTTCTAATTTAGTCAATTTATGCAAGAAAATATCAATTTCATAAATTTGGGATACCTAAAATGTTATAAAATTAGCCTTAGCTAAAGGCAAAAAATCTATACATCATTTGCGACGTGTACACACTGTTGGATTTTATTAGAAGACGAAGGCCAAAAAAAGTGGCCATAGTTGAAGAAACAGTACAGGAGAAAATGTAGCAATGTTTCTCTGTGAAGAGAACAGTGAGAAAAAGAAAGGGTGCAACATGGCTCTTTAAATAAAAGAGAGACGGAGATAAAAGCCAGTGGGTGAGACAGAACGAGAGAATAAAGTACGGCTGTTAGGAGTCATTACTCTCTTTTTCTCCGTTCTGATAGCAGAGAGGACCTTTTCTCTCTACAGGGAATCCAGAAACACAAAAGTGGCGCTCTCTGCAGGTATAAGTGTCCCACCCCTCAGATTAGCCTGGGTTAGGTATAATGACGAGGTGTGAACGCACAGGTCAGTGAGGTTCTGTATCCCACTTCACCCAAAGCACAGGGGAAGCAGAGCTGCTCTGCTGGAGAAAACTCAAGACAGAAGAGATATGAATGAAAAGAAATCACTCAGACTTCAGTCAAAAGGCCTTTCACAGGTGAGCAGGCAGGGGGAAAGTTGAACTCTTTAGAAAATCAACAGTTTTTGAGTGATGGAAAACATCCCTCTTATTGTTCTTTTGAGAAAAGTGTATTATGTAGATATACAGATGGTTAAGCAGCAAAAACGAGTCATTTAGATGTTGTTTTACAGACTTACATTGTACGGACTGAAACGTTCTTCAAAATATGCGTTTCGTGTTTCGCAGAAGTTAAAATGTCATACAGTATGCAAAGGTTATTTACAATAAGGTCCCAAAACAGAAGCTCTAAGGATAAGAGATGTGTTAGAAATCAGCGTTGTTATTGTTAAATAAGTCTATTAAAAATAATTTGTTAATTGCAAGCTGAAAATAAAAAATAATATTAGATGAAAGAGTTAAACTTGAAAAAAACTAACTTAAATAAGTTGAAGCACTAAAATTACTACATGGAAATAATAAAATCTATATAGAAATATATATAAAAAACTAAAAAACTCATAAAAAAATTAACAAAACTAAAAATATAAAAATCTAAATCAAAATATTATTAGTATCTAAATATAAATTGGTCATGTAAGCTAAATAAAATAAGAGATTTACTTCAAAATGGCATCTTTTAAAAGTTTACCTTTTTAGTGAGAGAGTCGTCAGAGTCCGGAGGCATGCGTGTGGAGACATGGAACATCACTTCAACTGTAGACGTGGCAAAGTAGGGCATGGTCAAACCCGTGCTCTTGTTCCGCTGCAGGCCGCCCATGAAACCACAATGACTCGTTAGGTTCACCTGAACATAGAGGAAAGAGTTTGTTGGGGCCCATGCATAAATATCCTATAAATCATTACAAGTAACACTTAAGTATACAAGACATTATCACATAATTAATTTTCAAAAGATTTTACCTCCCAGCCCAGGCCTGACACAAAGTCTTCATATGCCTGACTCCCAGCTATGTTGGACAGAATTGAGTGCTTGTCTTCCTGCCCCTCTGCCACATAAAACACAGCAATCTTGTGTGTTTCACGACTGCAGAAAATAAACGAAGGAGAAAGCAAATTTAGGAGCCAAACGGGAGTACACTTTCATGAGGTGGTCTCTCAGACTATAGAAAATAACTGCTACAGTAAACGATGTCATTTTTCCCCCTGACCTTACAACAACGTTCCTAATGGCTTTAAAAAACCAACACTGGATAAAAAGAGGCATAACATACCACTGCCTTGAATCCAGATTCTTCAGCTCTCTCAGTAGTTTTTCATTCTTCTTCAGCAGGTGGAAACTGTTCCTAGAGACGGGACATTTGAACATAAGAGCTAATGGAGAGAAATGTTCTACCAAATGACTCATTTTTGATCACTTCAGGTTAACTAGTGAGCAACAACATCTATATTTTAAAAAAGACAAACAAAAAGATAAACAGATATTACATACAAAGAACAAAAGACAAAAAGACAGACAGACGGATAGAACAAAATATAGATAGAAAAATAGACAGAGGCATGTAGATATATAAAGCGATAGAAAGATAGAGAGATACAGATCAAATTAAACATAAAAAAAATAGGCAGACACAGACAGATTGACTGAATGACAGAACGATTGAAAGATGACAGATTTTCATAGATTGTTTTGATGTGCTCGGTATGGTCCACAGACCCCATTTAGAGAAGTGCTGCTCTAGACTGTGCGTTAGATCTCCTGCCTGCTTAATTATGGTCTTACTTGTTTTTCTCACAGACTCCTAGAAAGTCTGACCCCGCAACGAAGCGCAAATGAAAACAAAAACAATGGAAGATCCTATGTGGAAAAACATACATGACACAACGAATATAATGAAAACCTACGCATGATATCATAAAAGAAACAATATATATATATATAAATAAGATAATGCAACTTTTTTCTGTATACAGCTTTTATAGTGCAGAGTTCAGTTACTTTCTCCCTCTCCCCTGCTTTATCATTCCCTCCCTCCAAGCGGCTGCATGAGTCATGTGGAAAAGCCACACGATGCTCTCTAAAAGGACTTTTTGTTTTGTTCTCCTTTTCTTTGAGCAGGGGTCTCTTTATTAGCTTGTTGCAATGTAATGGTCTTCATTTTCTCCATTGAAAGTGAGCCATTTCAGGAGGCGAACGCGTGAACGGCATAAAAGGCTGACATTAGGTGCGCGCTCACACACACAATGGGCTGGCGGATTGCAATGCCTTAGTCTCTGACCACGGATAAATGATACATGAATGCCTGGAGAGCGGCAGCAGGACAATTCCTCATTAAACAGCCCCTATGCATTTTCTCCCAGCTCTCCAACTCATAATAACCCTCCAGCCACATTCGAAAGGTAGCAGCCTTTTATTTTCACTCGGTGTATCAGGAAAGAATGAAAAGTACCACGGCTGCTCGCAGATAACAGACCCCTCAAGAATTAATCCCCCCATAAAAGCTGCATACGTGCGCACACACCGCACCCGGAGCTGTTGAAGAAAAGCCACCCCCCCACCCCACTGACAACTCTATGAGGGAATGGTAAAAAAACAATTTTCCTGCATTAATCTCATAACACAGCGCATGTATATCATGAAAATTAATGCCATTACATTCAAGGTGAAAAATAACCCCAATTTTCCAATTATTTGTCATCTGGAAATATTTAACCATTCTCTGTAATACCACAAAATGGAACGGGATTGAACCTTTACAGTGAAATGCAATGTGGGGAATCATTATGAATTAGGACGGGGGGTGGAAACAGAGATTGAGCAGTAAGTGAGTAGCATCTATTGGTGGATAAGCTAATCAAAAATATGTTGACTGTTTAAAGCAGATTAGCACGGCTCTGCACAATCGGGGAGAGGTGCAAGCAAACAGGATGTTTACATGAATTATCTGCCTTCAACAACGTCACCCAGATTGTGCTAACAAACTCTAAGAAAACAATGTAGTGATTCTCTTGGGGGGAAAATGGCAGGGTGTTTTGACGAACTACCGCTGAACGCTTAATTCATATAATCATTATTCAAACGATGAAAGTTTCTGATAAGGCAGTAAAACAAAGCTACGATAAAGACATAACAGAATCAGCAGAATCGAAAAGGGGACTATTTTTGGTCTAACGTTTTTTATTTACTTTTTTTTTAAATGTACCACCTATTTCAACAAATCTTGATTGTACTGATTTCAGACTCGCATGCTCGAACAACAAATAATAAAAGTTCTCTGGTCATTTTTAGGTAGACATAATGAAAGTAACGACTTTGTGAAGAACTGAAATGATCGATAGTATTACTTGAGAGAGGCTTTTTCTTTTTAAAAATACATCTTTAAAATACATGGCACTCAGAGTGCTGAACTCCCACTAATTACGGTTATCCTCACGCAGTGCAAAACTGTATTTTTCATAGAGTACATTTTTGGATTTTCTGCAAATATCACAACACATCTAAGACTATAATTTTCTTCTGAAGAAAAAAACTTTTTCTTTTTTTTAATTGTCGAGAACAGATTTTTTCAAAAGAACTGAACTTGGGAACACTCTTACAAACTAAGAAATTATCTTAATGATTATCATGAATCTGGTCTTTGGACAAAACTCTAGCGTGGGGAAACCGTGTTTGCCCACCCTGATGCCTGGTGTCTGGAAGTTGATGGTGTCAAATGTTTGGTACATGATACTGAGTCGATACTGAAATTTTAAAAATGTGATGCTTTGAGTGCTGAGCGGATTTGTAAACACCTCTGATTGGCCATTGCGTTCACGTGCTCATCAGACATGTCTGTAATTGGCTACAATGATCAATGCTTCAAAAACATGCTGTAAATAGACATCGATGACGCTCTTCACTGAGAGCATTTGAAAGCAGGCATATATCAGCGGACTCATCCCCTGATAGACGCCTGCTTTCAAACTCTCCCATGCGTTGATCATTGTAGCCAATCACAGACATATCTGATGAGCGTGAACACAATGACCAATCAGAGGCGCTTATGAATCTGCTCAACAGAGCTCTAAGTGTCATATTTTTAACATTTCAGTACTGACTTGGTATCATGGTCAGTACTTTTGACAACACTATTGTAAGTGGGCATCACAAAATTTTTAACTACCATCTCAAACCTGTAACCAGTAGGGTACGCCAACCCTGTTCCAGGAGGAACCCTGATACTAAACATTTTCGACCAAACATTCCTAATCAAACACACCATAATCATCTCATGAAAAGTCTCCAAGAAGTGAAATGGAAGGGTCAGATAAGGGAGACATCCAAAATGTGTATTGTTGCGGTGCCTCCAATGACAAGGTTGGTAAACACTAGGGTACACCACCCAAAGAATATTTGTTACAAATAGGATTTTTACCTGTGGATACCCTTACGGATTTCCAGGCACTTGCAACTACAATGTGTTCTCACGGTCATGAGTCTTACCTCTTCTCCCAGGAGTTCATGCCCAGTATGTTGAGGAGCAGTTTGCAGTAGTAGAAGGCTGATTGGGGTCTCTGCGGACTTGGCTCTTGCTGCACTACAGCCCTCATGTTCAGCTCATTCCCACGATGTAGTGTGAAGTCCCGCTCCTCGGCACACTGCTTCAGGATGGCGTTGATGACGTCATTCTCCTGCTTCTCGGACACGCAGGTAGGTGGCGGGGCTGGAATGTTGAGCGGTGCGCCAGTACATTGCAGGCACTCTGGGCTGGAGTAACCCAGGTACTGCAGCATCTCGTCCAGAGCGTCCTCCCCATCCTGCAGGGAGTCCCAGCTCGGGATCACCTCTCTGCACCGCCGTTTGGCCTGTGGGGCCATCAGTTCAAGACCCGTCTCTTCCTCCTCATCCTCTTCCTCAAGTTCTTCTTCCTGCCCGTCTTCTTTCACCTCCTCCTCATGCTCATCTAGGTCTTCCACATTCTCCTGAAAAGCTTCATCCTCTGGTTCTTCTTGACTGCCTTTCTCTAGACTGTCCTCATCTCGGCCACGCTCTCTACCACCCCCTGCTTGACTTGAGGATGTGTAGAGGTGCAAAGTTTGACTAGGTGTGATGCAATGAGGTGGACCATACAGTACAGCAGAGTCCCAGGAATGTTTGCCGGAAATGTCTCTCACGATCACCCGAACGCAGGCACTGGTGGTCGTGAGGCCAGCTGACATCCCGCCACCAGGCAGCCCGTCCTCTGCGCGGATTTGAAGGTAGGACAGTAGGGTAGTACCATTAAGCACAAAGAACTGCAAGTTGGGTGCATCAAAGAGTTCTTGGGTCAGATCTGCGCTCTCGCTGTATGGGTTATCCTGGTTCTCGCACACCTGGCTGGTCAAAGTGGCTGGACCACCACTCATCGGATAGTGACCCAGGTGGTTGACCAGGTGAGATATGACCGTGCGTGCTGCAATTGAAATCAGGCCTTGCTGAATGCGGCTCCTTACTGCAAACAGACAGAAATAGAAAGATGTATTTGTAACCAGAAGTATGAGCAGAAATTTCCATAGATTTTCAAAGACAATTAGAGTGCCCATTATTCATAGTTTTACACATCCCTCACTCCTTGAGTGTTCATTTCTGAAATATTTTGGCTAATAATTCAACATGTTTTCGGTGACTTTAACGAGGGAGGTTCTCTCAGCTTAAGTTTAACCATCCCCCATTTGGAAACTACAAAATTTCACCATAAATTAACATCTTGTTGACAAATCAGTATCACAGAAGTTTTGTATATTTAAGCTGGTTTTGGGTAACCTGGCATAATCGAATGCGTTTGTTTAAGGTCATTTATATCAAATGGCATTTTATATTCAGTTTCAACACAAAAAAAATAATACATATGCCTCAAGGTGTGCTTTTTTTATTTTTAGGACTATTTAAGAACATTTTTAAAACGGCATTTTCCTAAAAAAACAAAAAAAACAAAACAAAACAAACAAACAAACAAACGAGAGGAAAAAAAAAACCACACACACAAGCTAAGTTGCATTTGTCAAAGTTTGTATTTGTATTTTTCATTTTAATGGCCAGAGTGGCAGCATTAAAAATAATAATAAATGAATAAATCAAAACAAAGTTTAGATGAATGAGCTGACTTCAATAATCGACTAACAGGTTCCTCCACCCCTAAATCTATTCTGTAGAATTTCATTAAAAATAAATCAGTCTGTATCCACCTTATTTTTCACGTAAGATTTGGGCACCGCAATTAAAAATTTTAATGTGTCTGGCTTCCTGTGTCATTCACTTCCAGCTATTTTTGACTGTATGAGACCACTTGATATGCTGCTTGAGCATGATATTGCAAATGGGTATTTCTTGTCGTGCTATTTTAATGAATTGTCACACTGATTTGTGGCACAGTTTTACAGTTTACCGCACTTTGATATTTTTCTCGTTATTTCCCAATAGCAACTAATAAATTAGAAGTCTCGCACATTCACATCCTACTTCCATGTTGAAAAACAAAGTTGATAAGAGTGAGAGATATAAAGAGACTGCAGTGATGACAAGGTGTCAGAATCAAGTAAAGGAAAAAAAGTTTAGGCACTTGTTTCATCGGGGATGTAGCGATTTTCAGATCTACCAGTGTTAAACTCCAGCAGAGCCGGGATGAGGGAAGGTGCAGATAGCTTGTGTGAACATAGGGACATTAGGGTGTGATAAAGAATGTAAGATGCCTGGCGAGAGGTGCAGATGCCATGATGCTAGTAAGAAGCTCCCGCCGGAGACGCTCCCTCCTCGCACACTGCCAGAACTCACAAAGAAACCATGCAGAGAGCAGCCCAATACCAGTACACTCGACGTGCCAGAGGCTCACTCCCTCCAATCAAAACACCACACCAATCACATTCAGCGACACTATCCATCGCCTTAATGAGCCAAAACATTCTTAGACTGGAGCTCTCGGGGGGAGGGATTTTATCCTGATGAAGCAGTCTTCTGTTCAGACCACCTCAGCTGCAGAGTGCCCTCTGATACAGCAAGAATTCAGTGCTAGGAGTAATTTCAAGAGTAATGGAGGTAGGAAAGTGGTGGACACATGTCTCACTCAGGGTTGTAATGATTAGTTATTTTCGTCTGATGGAGAGAGGCACAGCACCAGCAGCACAGGAAACCAGCACCCTGCTGTCAATCTCAAGCCCATCCTCTCCTTGATACACACTGAATCTGGTATGAGGGAGCAAACTGATTCGGAGATGAAGACATTTAGAATGAAGACATTCCTGCTTCTGATTTGTTCTTCTACTGTTCTACTTGTTTTAAGACAGGAGAAACATGGGTGAGTGGTGGTTAACACTGCATCAAGTCCAATTCTTCCATGTCAAACCATGTTTTTGTCTTAACCTGTAGCAACAGTGAGAAATGATCAATTCAGTTCAGTGTTTTTTTTTTGTTTTTTTTAAACACAGTGCCATCTCATTGGTCCAAAATAGGGCTGGGACAATAAATTGCTGCTATAAATCAAGATCAATGATTACGGAGAGATTCTAGTCCAAAATGGTGCTTTTCATAGCTGCATATTAAAAAGTAAATTGTTCTGATTGGCTGCCTTGTGATTTTGCTTTCTGCAAGAACAAAATGACTTGTCATGTCACAGGTGTGACAAGGTGTAAGAAATAGAAAAGGAAAAAGACAAGAGAGCAGAACCTGACTGAAATATCAGATACATAAACAAATCGATGAAAAGGATGAGATAAAAAGAAGGTCAAAACAAAGTACAAGACACTAGCTCACCTTCAGTGACGGGCTGCAATTTGGAGGAGCGTTCAGAGTCGGGTGAATGAAGTGGCTCTGGCTCCTTCAGGTTCTCCAGTGGTAGAAAGGGGTCATAGTCTGGGCTGCATAAGTCCGACAGGTGAATGGGGAAGTAATTAGGGTTATTGAAGCTCTGCGCCCCATACACACAGCCATGGAGGACCTGTGAGATAGACAAAGGGGTTAGAAATACAAAGAAACAAAGCATACACATCTTTAGTCGTTTCACAGGCTCTTAATTTACAGATACAAATGATGTATATTGAGAGATAAAAATCATTTTTAATAGTTAGCATTGCTCTCGTACTTTATAGATGCAGCTTAGGACGGACTTGTCAGTCTTCTCCTTGTCTGAGGCACCTTGGACCGGCTGGAGGAGAGTTTTTGGAGGTAGAGCCATCACCCAGTCCAGCAAACATAGCAGCAGAGATACAACTAGCTGAAAAGAGATATATTTTCATATATATAAAAACGGTAATACTGTGAAATTATTCAAATATAAAATAATTGCTTCACATTTCAATATATTTTAAATGTAATTTATTCCTGTGGTGACAAAAGCAGAATTTTCTGCTTCATTACAGTCTTCAGTGTCACATGATCATTTTAAGAAATCATTTTAATAAGACGATCAAGAAAATCAATGTCTTATCAATGTTATAAAGCAGTTGAGCTTTCTTAATATTTCTGTGAAAACAATTGTTGAAACAGGGATACATTCTTCAAATGAACAGCATTTATTTGAAATATAACATAATATATACATAACAATGCTAAAGTCTTTACTGTCACTTCTGTGATCAATTTATTGCATCCTTGCTGAAAAAGTACTACAAAAGATTACATTCTGGTGTATAATTCTGACAAGTCAGTGAATCTGGTGACCAATTTCAAAGGACACCCAATTCAGCATCACCCTCATGACTAGAATGGAAATTTCAGCCTATTCCTCACACAAAGCTTTCAAACTGCTTAAATTTAGAATGTAACATGCAAGTCATTAAGCTGCTTTACACATTTCTTTTTTTAGTAAGAACAGGAAAATTACATGATATGCTGCATCAAGCTAGGACAAAGTGTTAACTTCCTTCACTTTTCATTTAGTAGAAAGCAGACTCGAGAGAGGAAATGATGAGGAGAGTGAGGGGGTATGAAACTAGGACAAGTAGGATACAAACAACATCCTTTGCGTTGATAAGAGCAGCCTGGACATTCTGTAAAATAACTCTTTTTGTGTATTCAACAGAGGAAGAAAAAAAAAAAACACTATTCAGTATATAAAAGATATGAGGGTGAGCAGAATTTTGCTTTTTAGGTATACTTTCTCTTTAATAAAAATCATCAAACTGTTGGATGAACAAAAAAAGCATTCATTTCACATTTATATGAGTGTGTTCTTTTATTGTTTTGGGGTGCACTTGTTAATGAGACATACCCTCTTGTCCAGCTCATGGGGAGAGGACTCTGTAACCGGAAGAAGGTAAGTGATGGTTGCAATAAGGACCTAAAAAAAAGCAGGAAATTAAATGTTACTTTCAATTGAACAAATCAAATTCAGCTCATTTGCAGTAAAACTGACTGTACCTCCACTATTTTCTTTGGAGTGTTAGGCGGGAATTTCTGGAGTTCGTCAACGTAGTTTATGAGCAGGTGCAAAATGTCCGAGGCCACCAGGGCAACAGTTTTATTTGAGAACTGCAAGGAAGGTATTACTGGTTAAAATAGAAGCAATCAGCAAACTTTAATGTGCTCAGACATGTGTGGAGCAAAACAACAAAATTGCATTGTAGGCCTCATCTGAGCTGATTAAGACGGGATGAGTCTTTGCCTAATTCTGCTTCATGGAACACACCCAAAAGAGAGAGACCCTCACGTCTAACCCTCCACGGACAACAGATTCTCAAAAAAGCCAATAAAATCGACCCGATCACAAACAGGCTTTTCTGATTGGACCAGAGTTTGAGTATGTGTGTGTCTGTTGGCCCTAGCCTTCCTTTCAGACAGAAATGTAATAATTCCTTGAACTCTCTGAAGCGTACATTCTTCAGTGGATTAGCCTTCTGTCTGTGAGAAGCAGAGAAGCCAAACATGTTGACGGTCCAGATTTAGGAAGGCTGGTAGGGGTGGGTGCAGGGAGTATGGAATAATCTTCTTCTGGATGAACGGAACACACTTGTGCCAGTGCAGTGAGCCCAGGCATCAGGAACGGCTTCAGAAGACTCAGGCCAAGGGCAATGCCATCATTTCTCTGCTGTGCTCACTTCATAGTGCCAGTGAAGGTTCTTTTACAACACAGATGCTTCTGTTCCATTTATAATCAATCTTTAACAGCAGAATTCATGTATATTTTGTTGTATAACCAAGCATCCGTTACCTTGAGAGTAACACAGATGACATTAAGCGCTTCTTTGATCTGCGGATGCTGAGTGCCATGAACTAGCTCTTCACAGAGCCAAATACCCAGACTACAGAGTGCCACACACCTGAAAAAAGAAACAGACATAACTTTTAGAAGTAATGTAACATAAATGGATCAAAATAAATACACAAAGATGAAATGAGACAAAACCGAAAATGCACAATCCCTTTGAAAATTTTTGTTTCAGATCATGGAAAATGGAAATGGAAATGTTCACATCCGCCATGTAGAGTTTACTTGATGTCGAAACATTTGTTAGCATTAAAAATACATACATAATAAAACATATACATACAAACAATAAATACATAAATAAATGTAAGAAATAAAACAGTTATTCATATATAAAGTTAGTAGAATATACACACTGAATTTATGTTGCATTATAAATGTCTTTACTGTCACTTTTGATCAATTTATTTCATTTTTCATCATTTAGCAGACGCTTTTATCCAAAGCGACTTACAAGGGGTTACTTACAAGCAATTAGGGGTTAGGTGTCTCGCTCAAGGGCACTTTAGTCATGCTATCGAAGGTGGAGAGAGTGCTGTTTATTCACAATTCCCACTTTCAATTCCTGCCGGCGTGGGAATCGAACCAGCAACCTTCAGATTACAAGCCCGACTCCCTCACCACTAGGCCACGACTACCCCTATTACATAAAAAATCTTACCGACCATAACAGTAGTGTTGTCTTTACATAAAGTGTCATATATAGTGTATATCACAGAAAAACTAGGATAAAAGTTTATAGTTTTTACAGATATAGACTGTCTGCAGTAGCAATCAAAACTTGACCCTTCAAATAAAGACTGTACCAAGTACCGACAAATAACTGTTAAAAAATATAATTGTCACTGAATCAATCAAAAACAATGATTAAACCAATTTAAAAAAATCGAATTAATTTAATATTTTTTTAACTAGATTGCAGCAATGAACATTTTGTCTATTCAGAATATATATATATATATATATATATATATATATAAATCGTGATTCTCAATTTATCCAGAATTGTGCAAATATAAATAAATATAAAATGGCTGTTGGGCGGAAATCTTGTATCTCCATTTCTTGTCATTTTTATTTTTTTTCATAAATCCTTACTACTGGTCACCCTTTACATTTGCCTGTGGATTTTGCAAATATCTAATCAATGAAAAGTATTTAAAAGAGCATGCGACTAAACCTTGAAACTCCATTGCATCCTCAAACTGTCAGTAAAATGTTAATTATCAATGTCAATCAAGTGTCTGACCACAATATCAACTTTGACTGAATGGTGTTTAATTATAAAAAAATCTAATAAAAACACTTACAAGTGTTCCGCTAGACAGCAACGATTATATATTTTGTGTGTGAGTGTATGTTGAGGCTCTTGCCCTAACTGCTAGGCCAAAGATATTTAATCCTGCCTCCTGTCTGCTACTCCTATGATCTAAAGCTTTCCTCAGCTTTCCTCAGAAAAACATCCCAAATTTTTCCACAGTGAGTTAAGGGGACTTCTAATGACTTGAGCCCCAAAAGGATCCAGTCTAATCCTACTGAGTACTGGATTACTTTAAAATGACACCGCTTCTAATCTGTCTAGATATGACCAGACACGTAGCCCCACACTGGTTTAACACGACCGTAATGTACAGAGTTAGTAATCTGTCTGGCATGGGGCTTGCTTGCTTCTTTTTCAAAACCGAATCTAACAAGGAGTATGCACTGACCTGGAAACATTTTAATATTAAAACACAAAGCAGGACTATCACAATACGAGTAAGGCTATTAAACCAGCTACAACATATGATTAATGAATTAATGACACAATCACCTTTTAAAATAAGATTTATGTTTATGACATTAGTATAATGTATTTTTGATGTATGATGACAATATGTTCACTTTCTGTTCTGTATAAAGAATATGCTCTGTATAATCTGAGTGTTCATGTTAGTCATATTGACATTTACAGTAGGGGTGTAACAAGATCTCATGCCATGAGATCTCGCGGCATTAAAATGCGATTATATTTTTCGTCGAGGTGTTAAGCCATCTCCTGATATCAGCATATTATAACCACTTCAAATTATAATATAGCATAGTACTATTGTGAAACTACAAATGACGCGATTTAAGTAAATAAAAAGTGCGACACCAATTATTTCCATGTGTGCTGATTACGCGTTTCTCAGAGTTGCTCAACATGAACTCACAATCTGCAAGTGTTGTTTGTTTGGGTTTCCAATAACAAGCATTTGGAGCCTAATAAAAAGATTAAGTAGACATTTAAATTAAATGTTGTTTAGCGAATATTAACCTGTTAGTCTTAAGTCCCCCAACGATTTAATCATGCTGTAAAGTGCAACAACAACAATCACCAGGAGGCTCTCTGCCGGCATTTGATTTAACACATAATTTATATTGCCTAAGTAGATTAAGTTTATATTATGCATATTACATTATGTATTTTAACACTGTTGTTCAATAAATCCAAATGATTACTTGCTTTGATACTTTAGCATTTTTTTATTGTTATTATACATGCATTTTAAGTGATTTTAAAGGCTATTGTTGACTTAGGTCTATTTTTATAGCCACACAAATTTTTTTTACCAACTTCACTATTATTGTCACAATAATTGACCAAATACTTGATTACCAAAACAATTATGGTGGGACGTTATTTTACAGTCCTGTTGCAATTACAGTCTTTGTAATTGCAATAACTGGGTAATAACAAGGTACTAACCCTGAACCTACCCTTACACCTGACCTTAACCCATGTAGTTACCTTATGTTAACAGTACTTTTTTTAGGTAAGTACACTGTGAGTACATGCAAGTGCACATACTGTAAAATAAAGTGCAACCACAATCGTTAGTAACAGCCCAAGATTAGTTAGAATGTTAGAATGAATTGTTTTGAATGTTTTAACTGTCAGTCAAATAAAATACTACTTTTCCAGTTAGGAGATTCATAAAAAGTAGTGTTAAAATACAATTTTGTTCTGGTGAATCCAATATCGTGTATTGTCTCGTGAGCTAATGAGTTAAATTAGCTCATGAGCTAATTTACAGTAAGCTTTTTTGGTCCCCTGATTGAAATTTAATTGGTCAAAAATCCTCTGGTACAGGATTGTAATTGAATTATGTTCTGTTCGACTGTAATTTAGTTGCTTCATGTAGAATTTCACATTTGGTAAGCAGAGGAAAATTACTTAATGCACCTAGTCAAGACAACATTTTTAGGAGAGGAAATGATGTGGAAATTGAGGGGTAAATGTGGATTAGGAAACATTGAAAGCCAAATTCAAACTTGTGTCGTTTACATAAGGACCACAGCATTCTGCGACAGAATAAATGTGGTAACAGCAAAGGCACCACTATGACTAGGGCAAGGTGTTGGTGTTCAGGGTTTGTACCTTGCTGGTGCAGAAGGCTCATCTCTGGCAGAGGTCAGGATGTGCTTGATTATATGCTCCTGAAACACAAAAACAAACAAACAAAAAGGGCACACATTACATATTTTTATTATTTATTTATATATTCTTCCTCTGACACTGAAGGTGCATTTAAACCCTTCAGAGGACTAAAATGTCATTTTAAAAATCAGCTGCTAGTAATACATATGACATAATTAAATAAGCAATACACCACATTTCAAAAGTTCTGTAAGTGTTTGAAAGAAGTCTCACCAACGCTGCATTTATTTGATAAAAACACAACAAAACTGTGAAATACCATTAAAATTTAAAATAATGGTTTTCTAATTTAATATATGTTCAAATAGTTTATTCTTGTGATGATAAAGTTGAATTTTCAGCATTATTACTCCAGTCTTCAGTGTCACATGATCCTTCAGAAATCATTCTAATGTTGATTTGCTGCTCAAGAAACATTTCTTATTATTATAATGTTAACAGTAGTGCTACTCAATATTTTTGTGGAAACTGTGATGCATTGCCAAATAAAAGTATTCATTTCTTAAAAATAAATAAATCTTACTGAACCCAAACATTTGAAAGGTAGTGTATGCATCAAAAAATGATTGTCACATGAAAAATTGTGAATGGGAGTCAATGAAAATATAGGCTAAATAAAATCCTGTTCAAGAGCCTGACATCCTGACACCGATCTATTTCATTCTATCTAAGGAGAGTCAGATTATACGCCACCCATTTCTTAGCCACATAGACTTTCACATTTGCACACAGAAACATACACAATACCACACACACTCCCAAGAGAGACACAGATGCACAGAGTGAGATAATGCAGACAGACAAACAGATAATGATCAGAACCGCTCTCAACAGACACAAAATCTGACATAAAACCAGCAATCTGGCAACTCTGAACATGACATATCCAACCATCTGGAAAAGAAGCATCTGTGAACACGCACACACACGCACACACTCAAAGACCACGTTAACCACAGTCTTGTCATTCATGGCCTGCTCCTGGTTATCAGATGCCATCATGTGAATTTCTGCATGCGAGTGACGGACGCTTCCCTGCATGGTATTAGATCCTTACTGTCGCACAGAACAACACGGCAACACAATAACAACAGCCCTGTGGAGCTCGGCTCAATGCAGCCTGCATTGCTGATCGCCCATTAGCACATTAGTGCCAGCAGGAACAATTACAGCAGATTTCCCTGCACTCTAAACAACCGTTGGAGTGGCATACATTCAGCCACTTGGATCTGCATAAGGGCAGGCAGTGGATCGGAGGTTAAGCGCAGACTACAGATACGAGCACATTAGGGAAGCCCTGAGTGAAGGTTGTGGTCCAATTTAGCCGCATGAAATGTCAGATTATTTGTAGGAAAGATACACAAAACTGCATATTTTTTCGCTGACTGATTAGTCGATGTGTTGTCAGAACAACCAGTCATTATTAAAGTGTGGAACTTTGTTAAATGTCAATTTATGATATGTCCCATTATCGATGTGAATTAGGGATCAATTAATTGATTAATCGTACATTAAACCTTGATTTAACCTTAATACAGCAAGATACATCTACTACAGTGGCATATATAGTCACCGCCATGACAGAATGTGCAAACGCCACTCAAAACGCCATCTTCCTCACCAGAATGAATAGGTTTTTAGTAAAATGATCGCAAACGTGTGGGGTGTAGTGCTGTGCCCTAATTTGATTGAGGAACAAATTAACGAAACGTGCACTGTGAAGTACACAATTAATTATCATTGATTAATCGCTATAATCTCCCCAAAAGTAATTTTTTTCAATATTATAAAATTATAGAAAAGGATAAATAGTAGACAAACAGCTGACCTAACAAATGCATCCATGCAACCAGACCTAAGCATTTTTTAAAAAAAATGTAATTCTTTATTGTATTTATTAATAAAAATACCTTGACATCTGTGAATTTTGTCATGATGATGTCGGCTGTTGTAGGGTGCAGTGCAGGAAGCTCATTGTACAAGTTTGGGAGACACACCAGGGAGCCCAACAAGATCTGAGCCTCAACCCGTGGAGCCTGGGAGAAAGATGGAGAGGAGAGAAAGACAAAAGCAATTAACAAAAGCTACAAAGTCAAAGACGGTGGATGTGACACTTATGAGCACATCTGGACAAATGTTGGCGTGTGTAGGGGCAGTGATGTCTGGAAGCAGTATTGTGGTTTCTCACGTTGAGGGACGAGCAAGCGGTTACACGGCTCGCTGCCACGATGAAGTCCAGAATTAGCATAGTGGCTCCCGGAAGTCCAATAGAGAAGAAGCGTGGAGAGCAGTGCTTAATGATGGTGTTCACAATGTCCTGTGGAAAAAAAGAGAAAGAGGTCAACAAAAAAGTTTTGTACAAAGTTTTCAACCCACATGGTCACCAGGTACACACATACACACCTGGTCTTGGTGAAGCAGGCCGCAGTGCATGATGTTGTAGAAGTGCGTGAGGAAGTCAGAGTTGGGTGAAACATCCTGTCTTCTCTTCATGATCTTACAGATGAGCTTGTAGGCATGGAGTTTCCCCTGCTTATATCGTTCACCCAACATAGTGGCCTGCACACAAACAGCAAACAAACCTTTCTGATCGGATCATTGATCACAGAGAACTACATCTGTGAAATGCTGGGACACAGCAGTGAGGCACCAGATTCACAGATAAACAGGTATATTTTATCAATCCCATGAGTAATTAAATAGACAAAACCAGAAGGAACAATAGAACGAAAGATAGGTTCAATACATCGTTCAATCTATCATTTGTTCGATCTGTTGTTCTAACAAACAATAGGTAGCTTGAGACATCTATAAAGATAGAACAACAGAGAATGAACAAACAAACAAATGAACAGCAGACAGAAAGATAGATAGAACAAACTAATGGGTAATAGACAGATAAATGTCTGAAATATAGATAGAAAAACAGAACAAACAGACAATAGACAATTAGACAGAAAGGCAGAACAAATGATAGACAGAATGATCAATAGATAGAACAATAGAATAATTGATAAATAGAATGATAGAATAATCATTAGACCGAACGATGGATGAACGGATGGATGGCTCGACCAAAGATAGAACAAACGATGGATGGATAATAGCATAAGCGATAGATAGATAGAATAGAATAAATCGGTAGAATGATGGATGGATCAATGGTATCTTTGTCATTCTGATAAACAGTGAAGTGGATTTTCTTAAAAAACATAACATATTGATAAACTCACTTTGAAAAGCCAGGGAGTCAGAATCCGCAGAGGTGGAATCAGATCTGGCGGGGGTGGGGACGACTGGTTGTCAAGTGAGATCCCAAGATTGTCTCTGATCTATAGAGACAGAAAAAACAGAGACACAAGGCCATTTTTTCACCTGGAATTTGATTAGTAACTGCACTGTAAATCATCCTTTCAGAGCACTTTGAAGGACTCTGCACGAATGCGTGTTTGTTTGTGTGTGTTTTCACCTTGGCCAGGTTCTGCCAGAGTTCGCAGAGGTAGTCAAAAACCTGTGCGTGGATCTCAGGGTCCTTGATGGAGTTGACATCTCCCAGAATGCCTAGCATTCTCCTCCACATCACTGTGGCAACGTCAGCATGCCAGCCAGTCAGAGTGCCGCCAGCCATCACACTACAGTCCTCCGTTGGAAACTCGCTGGTTTCTTAACAGTGCAATCAAGCAGGATCATTACAAAGATGTCAGAGATTCAACAGATAGTGTACTAGCTTGCACAACTTAGCTAGACAGTATGTCTGATGAAGGGAAGATCTCTTATCTTTGTACATTACCGAGGTCATCAGGGGTTTGCAGAACAGAGTGGTGCATTTTCTCATCCAGCTGCAGGTCTTTATGCTGGACATGTTCAGCTGTCAGTGTGGCAGGGGACGGCGTCTGTGATCGGGAACCCCCAAGAGAGTGCATTGGAGATGCGCTCTCAGAACCTGAGGAAGTGCAGCAGCTCTCAGATCTCAAAACATGACAAGACAATATGTTGCAATGCATCACTAAAGGTGACGATACACAGGGCAACTTTTTGAGCAATGTTGCAGAGGAATGTTGTCGAGCAGTGTTGCTTGGGCATTCTCCGATTGAGAATGAGCAACAAATTTTGATCTAAAGTATCCAAACAGAAATGTGTTGCCCATTCTCAATGGGAAAGTGACCAAGCCACATCACTCAGCAAAATTGCTCAAAAAGTTGCTCCGTGTATCATCGCCTTAACAGTAAAACAGCATATGGAAAAAGTGTGACTGACACTAGAGTTTGTTTTGTAGCAAGGAATCATATAACAGAAGCTTTTTTCCAAAGAAACTTTCAGAATACGTATGGGGCATGCCCGTTGGGTTAGATTAGTTTGGGATTTACCAAATAACACCCTAGTGTTCATAAAAATAAGGCTCAGAGATGCTGTTCATGTGACGTGAAGTATGGTATGCAATCAAAATGAAAGCAATCTGGGTTAATTGCCCAAGTGAACCACTATTGATGAAGTATTTGCCTATTAGAATATAAAGCATTTCTCATTGCTGCTTGTCTTCACTGAAATTGCATTTGGTGAGCAGTTGCAACGTTACCATCACAGCAACTGGTTTGCCACTGCCGAACATGATGTGGATCTGATGTTCACCTTATTTTCTCTTCAAGTTAATTTAAGACATGGGCATTTTGGCATAATTTTGTGTGTTATTGTTTGTTCACGCACGAAAGAGAACTCAATATTTCCGCGCATCTTTCTGTGTCACAAGTCGAGCGTGTGTGTCAAACAGACATGACACTCACAGACAGCAAGTTTATAAGTGATAGTGATGCCAGCAGTTCAAACCTACAACCTTTCAGTTACCATCTCTTTTGCACATGATGTGAGAGCGTGTACCAGTAATGGTGACCGTGTCAGCAGACAGGCCATGCTGACTGAGGCTGCTGGTCTCGGAGTCGATGTGGAGTGTTGTGAGACTGGAAAGCTCCTGTTCCTCTGCAGTCTGTCCTGCTCCTCCCAAACTATCCTGATCCACAGAGGCCAGAGCGCACGTCTCAGGAGGGAAGCTGAAATCTGGGCACAAATACATACCTACAGTTTCAACCATGCTTGCCTCTTTCAACTCAAGTTAAACTACTCTGACACACTTACTTTCAAACTTGCTGTCATACTGAAACGCATTGAAGGAATCTGATTGGCTGTCGGAGCTTATGAGATCACTTCCACTGGCGCTGGCTGGGGAGGTCCACTCAGAGGGCACACCGGGGTCGTCTGCAGGGCGCGTGGCGTTCTGGCGGTTCAGGAGCTCTGGTAGATCTTTGGGGATCTCCAGACTTCCCGGGCTACTGCCTCGCCTTGTCATACCCTAAAAAGAACATAAGAAAATCATATCAAATACATGTTAACCATATAGTACATAAATTAAATGATAATTTATTAAATTATATTAGTTTACAAATTTTTAAATTCTTGTATAAATTAGCAGAATCAAAGTGTGTTTCAAACCACATTTTCAAGAACAGAATGAAAAATTGGATTATTAACATTGTACTTGAAACTATGCAGTATTCGGCTGACTTTCCATAAAGTTTTCGAGTGCCAAAAACTATTACAAACAGTATATTTACATTTGTTTATAATTATCAGGACCGTCAATTTGTTGTAATCATTTAGTGAGATTATAAAGATATATATAAAATATAAATAATGAAATCAAAGAAATTAAGCATGTCCTCTGTCATGCATTCAAATAAATTATATTAAATTATTATATATAAGTTATAGAATATATATAAATTATTATTATAAGTTATATTCATTTAATAAATATAATCAAATTATTTTTAAAGAATTCAAATAATTCATGTAATTAGCAGCATATCTTTGTCAAACTACATTTTCACGACTAGAGTGAAAATCCAGAGGTGAGACACTTTTGGTAAGCCATGTTGTTGTAGTATCAGAATATGTTAAACATCAAATTTGCATATAAATATTATCAGGGCTGTCCATTTATTCATTTAGTGTGATTAATTATAATGAAACCAAAATAATTAATCATGGCCTGTGACATATGCAAATTTTGTAATTGTCCTACCATATGAACCACATGCATCAACTACCCCTTAACTAGACTTTAGATGTTTAGAGACTATGCATACTGAATGTGGATATACAGAAGTGTCTCGGGCCCTCAGTCTCTCTTGGATGAACTCGTCCATGAGGTCACTGACATTAGGGTTGCTGCTACCAGCATCGTTGGACATGGGCCTCATCTTCGGTGTCAGCTCATCTTTATTGGCTAAGACAACAGGCACAGAACGACACATCAGTAATTTTACAGAAACCTCACAAAAATTGTGAGTGCAATCACAAATGACCCAGTAGAGAGGCATGAACTGACTGACGTCCTCATTGTGGTGCTGTCTGTCTCTGTCTACAGGTACATATCTTGAAAATAATTGGTTTATTTGAGTTTGGGGACAGTGAGTAAATAAACAATTTTCTTAAAGGACAACAGTGCCATTAAGTTTTTTTTTTGCTCATGCCTTGATACTAGCCTCTTTGATATCTTTTTATTTATTTATTTATTTATTTTTTATTTTAATTTTATTTACATAATAGCAACCCCTATTCACATTTGATGAAATATATCTTATAAATCACTTTGGGAGGAAACCATGTATGTACACCACTGGTCAAAGATTTGAGGTTGGTAAGATTGTGTTTTTTCGTAACACTTTAATTTTGGTAACACTTTATAATAAGGTTCATTATTTAACTACATTAGTTAATATGAACTAAGAACAAACAAAACTTCAACATTAATTAATCTTTGTTAATGTTAATTTTTTACTAATACATTCTAAAAAAAAAAAAAATTGCATTTGTTAACATTAGTTAATGCAGTGTGAACAAACGAACAAGGAACGGCAGTATTTTTATTAACTAACATTAACAAAGATGAATAAATACTGTAACAAATATATTGCTCATAGTTAGTTCACGTCAGTTAGTACATTATCTAATGTTAACAAATGGACCTTATTGCAAAGTGTTACCAAAATCTCATGATCAAAAATTCAGTAAAACAACAATATAGTGAATTACTACAATTTCAGTGAGTTCAAAAGAACAGCATTTATATGAAACAGAGTTCTTTTCTAACATTATAAAACATTCTGTCACTTTTGATCAATGTGTCCTTGCCGGATAAAAGTGTTAATTTCTTTAAAAACAAATCTTACTGACCCCAAACCTTTGAATGGAAGAGAATGTTTTTCATATTTCTCTAAAAAAACTTAATCATTTCACCAACACAGTAACAGGATGTTTGAACCTGGATTAAGAACCAACAAGAACATAAAATTGTTTGTGTTGTTAAACGGAGCGAATGAAACTCAACACTATTGCCCTTTAAACACAACCAAAATCCTTTGACATTAAACTCATAAAAAGCTAAACCAGAACACAGAAATAGAAAACAAAATTTTCAAAGGAAGCCAACCACGAAACTGATTCCATCCAGTTAAGCAATGCAGTTACTCACAGTTCATGCAGTCCCCAAACAGAGACAGAGAGAGCGAGAGAGACAGATCAAACCCTGGAAGTTCAAACCTAGGCATTAGTGAGTCTTTGTGGTGGCTAAGGTTAAGTGAGATAGCAGTGAGTATGTTAGAGGAGCCACCCACAGCAAGACGAGGCAACCTTCATCCCAAAGCAAAGGGTTAGGGAGTCACTGGTTAAAAACAAATTATACGAACATGGCAGCTCTCTTGGTGGGGTGGTGACTTTGGGCATTGGGTAATCCTTGTAGTCTTGTTAGTTCAGACTACAAGCTGTGTTTAAGTAATGGAGGCCCTGCGTAACTAATAGCGTGTGCAACTGAACTGTACACAGGAGGCGTTCTAAGAGGTGATGTTTGCTACAACACTATAGACAAGCCAGCAAGCTTTTAACACACAATATCAAGCTACAGACTTTAGTTTGGAAAACAGCCCACTTTAAGGGATAGTGCTGCCCTCTACTGGCCATACAAAACACTGCAACTACAACTGCTTACTGTTGGGATTCGATCACTCATAAATGAAAATTCTGTTCTCATATGCACATCCTTATGTTGTTCCAAAAGCTGTATAACTCAAAAGATTATGCATTTCACAGAGTTCAGAGTGCTTTTTTCCATAATGGGATATTGCTGAGGTTCAAAAATAAAGAAAAGGAAAAACATAAGTAGGGGTGAGCGATACACTGTCTATGAGGACATCATAATTGTTATTTTGACGATGTGCAAGCTGAAATAATCGAGCACGTCACTCATTTTGAAAAAAAAACTTTGATAAAGTAGCATGTTAGAAAGCTAATGAAAAATAGTTCCAAACAACACCGGAGCAGAAACGTTGCATATCACAATGCAACACACAAAGAAGTTGCTTTACTTAATGAATTATGTTTTTAAACAAATTATTTGAACGAATGATTCATTCATAAAGAACCAGCTGTTTTGAACAAATCGTTTAAATGAATGACTCAATATGGCAGTCATTAAAACAGTGAATTTTTAGTTTAGATTTCAAGTGTGAATATTCATCTTATATGTTTGTATTTTATTTTATTCATTTAGCTCTTTATACTTTTTCATATTGCAATATTCAGATTTGATTGACAACAGCTCTATAGCGTTATTATTCAAATTCACTGCGGCAAACTAACCTCGGCACAGAATAAGAAGAATATGAAAGCATGACAGGCCAAAAACACACTGTTATCATCAAAATCCAATATCTTGAAATAATCAAGATATAATTTTCTGTCACTATTGCACAGCCCTATTGTATGGCTAAGAAAGACTACTACTTTTAAAGGTGCTTTTTTTGTCATTTTAAAAGCCCCATTTCCCATTATGGAAAAGAACACAGAAAACAACATGAGTATATAAAAGAAGGCAGAATTATCATTTTGGGTGCACTACTCTTTTTAAAATGACATTATTAACAATTATATAGATTAAAATACATAACATTAGGTTTTGTGAAAGATCATTGTGTTTTTATGAATATGTCAGTGAGCATGTGTATGTGTGTGCGTATGTGTGAGAGATTGACAGAGGGCGGGGAGGTAGGCATGAGGTCGCATGCAGCATCCAGGGAAGAGGGGCAGCAGAGATTAGGTCCCAGAAGCTTGAGGAGGAGGGGAAGCCGTCCCACTGGTGGGGGGGGCCGTCGGTCTTTTGGGAGTCTTTTTTTTTTTTGGAATTGAGCTACTTTGAAAGAAAATACAAAAAGATGCTTCAATTCAATCCACATTCAGCAAAAATCAAACAGTCACAAGAAAAGAGAGAAAAAAAAAGAAACGCACAGGCGCTTGGGTCACATTTTTTATGTCTTCCATGATGACATCGAGCCGATCAAGTCCTCACCTGATGTTTTTCTTCCAAAATAGCCCATTACGTGAGTGTACAGGTCCTTCAGGTGGGCCTCAGTGGCGGGCGCTTTGCCTTGACGCTGGGGCGACGCCGCCTGGGCCTTGGGTTTGGAGAGAGCGTGGACCATAGATTTATACACACCCAACAGCGCCACCTGCTGCTGCCGTGAGGGACTGCAACCTGACTCCTGAGACCTAGAGCGGGATCCCCGCGGGCGGAGAGTCGGACGGCCGAGTCGGCCACGTCTAGCCCCGCTGATGGAGCCTCTATCACGCTCAACCGCTTCACAACAAGTGACCCCCTCCCCCACGCCCTTTGCTGCTGCCCCGCTCGCCCCAACTGAGTGGCTGCTGAAGTGGCCAAGACGGCGAAGTCGGGTCTTCCAGTGTGCCTCTTTGGGGTCAAGGGGGTTGTGAAACTGCACGGACTCTGTGGATGGGCGGAAGCTGACATGGACCCCACCGCTGTGGCATTTTTTGGTATCAAGATTCGACAGCTTGGGCCTCGGTGCAAACTGGGAAGCCTGCGGACTAAGCTCACTCTCGCTAGGCCTGTCTGTGGCGTTCTGTCGTTGTAGCTGCGTGACTTTGCTGCACTCTGCTGGCTGTGTACTATCACTCAAATCCCAGTTGCACTGCTCTAAGCATTCGTAAAAACTCTTCTCACTTTGCTCCATCTCTTTATCCCATTCTAACGCCCAATCCCCACTTCCCTCAAACTGCACCTGCTTGTTATTTGAACCTGCTTCCATTTTTACATTCTTCTTGCTACAAAACTCCTTAAAAGCGCTGAAGACATCCTCCTCCCCTTCACCCTCGGTTTGATTGGTCAAGGCCGCGGCCGGACAGGACCAATCAGGGATAAAGGGGGGCTGCTGCCCTGGCATCTGGCAGAGATGGTCATAGATGCTTTCGGCCACCTCCAGGGATGCCTGGCTGTCAGGGGGTGGGTGTGGGTCAGTAAGCTGGTATGGGGTCGGGGAACTGTGGGGGGACTCAGAAGTGGTGGTGGTAAAGTGGGAGGAGTGAGAGGGACTGTCAGAGACAGGAAGTGCACCTTTGACCCGTTCTGCGATGAAGGGCTCCATGATGTCAGAGGCGCTGCTGCTGCGGGGAAGAGGGGGCTGTTCCAGCTCACCGGAGGCGGAAAACACCTCGGAAGACGGGGTCTCCTCGCTCTGAGAGCAGTGGCGGATCCGCGGCCCACGCTGAGCTATGGGAGGTTCCTCCAGGTCTGAACATGAACAGATATGCAACAATCAGCATGTTTAAGGATGCAAGTGTGTTTATGCATTAATATGGTCAGTAATATCTTAATGGAACAAGTCTTAAAATTTCAGATACCTAAGAAGTGATGAAAAGACCTAGAAAGTATTATGACATTAACTGATCCACTGCGGCCACATTTTACATGCAAAAACACATGCATGTACACGTAAAAAAACAACTCGATCTCAAAGCTTAAACTAAGCATATAAGAACGCAAGCAAAAAGAAAGCAAAATCACTTTTTAAGACACAAATGAATTCAATGATTACGTTTGGACATTTTACCAAATTCAGATAAAAATGATGAAGAAATTGCTGACAAGGGTAAATCCTGTAAAGGGCTTTTTTTGTGGAAGAGGGATTATACTGAATGAAATGTGATGCAAGAGATATAATACAGTAGATTCAAAAAGACAAGGAAAAAGTTTAAGAAAAACATGCAGAACATTCATGCTGGCTGAAGTGCATACAAGGAAATATGTCTGGGTTGTAATTTATATGTAAATATAAATATTTATAAATTATATAATTAATTAATGATAACAAATTTATTTCATTGTAAAGTACCAATAATGTTAGAGACAAACAGTATTTATGTCCCAAAAATGTTACAGTTAAAACAACAAAGAAGGAAATATTGACTACAGAATTTTCAATGATGTTTAGGATAAGATAAAACAGGTTTCTTCCTTCTTTTTTTCTTTTTCTTTAAGCAAAATATAATTTACTTTTTATTTTTGGGGGGATAAATGTGACAAAAACCTCTTAACATTTGATTCATCCTATCAGAAAGCAACTGCTTAAGTGCATGAGGCTTTAAAGCAATGATAAATGAGAAGGGAATCTCCCATATTAAAGGCACGAAAAACACATTCAGGTTTATTAAATGAAATCCACTATATACATGCAACAATAGAAGTGACAGGATGGTGCTGCTAACTACAGGAAGTGTGCACGCATACATATACATGCAGATCCATAGGCCAGGACGCAGTCAGAGGCAAGAGTGCCGATACTGGCGTAGAGGGCTCTACCTGACAGCTCGTCAGCTAGGGGAGTGAGGACAGAATCAGGCAGGAGAGGGTGTACGGGGTGGATCAGGACAGGTGCGCTTTTAGCACTGCGGATAAAGGCTGAGGACAGCAGACTGTCCCCCGTAGAACAACTACGCAGAGCTACAGACCACGCGCACACACACACAACCAGAGAGAAAAAGAGAATGACAACAACATGGAGAGAGAGAAGGGAAATGGGGCAGCGAGAGATAAGGAGTGATGGAGGAACACAGGAGGCGTTAGGGAAGAGAAAGACATGATGGAGAGATAGAAAAAGAGAAAGTGATGGCAGAAAGCAGTGAGCATCACGAAGAAGAGGCAAAGAAATGCATCTTAAATCTGCACTGACTGGTGAACACATAAACATCATGTCTCTGGAAAATCTAGACTGAACTTTATAAGAGAAAAATAGCCTAAACCTGCATTCCTATCTACATGCTATGCACACTATGGCGTCTGCTAGATTAGGTGTTATTAATTGACATTTATGAAGCATTAATAT